>CAUYSK010116319.1:0-12295 GCA_963575035.1 Avahi laniger | reverse complement strand
TGCTCAGGTCATTAAGTTACTGTAAGCAAAGTACGCCTTTGGCGTATAGTACAAGGAGGTTTCAACGCTCAGACCACTGTCTTCAAAGAGCGTGGCTGGCGTGGAGCTGGGTGGGGCACACGGTCCCCTTCACCGATCCCGGTGACTGCAGGGTGGCTGCTCCTCACAGGACGGAGAAGCTCCTAAGTCACACCAGCTGGGTAACTCTCAATGGCCCAGATAGCCTCTGAGGAGAAAGATGATCAAAACCAGCCCAGAAAACATCAACGAGACTCAGAATGAAGACGACAGGAGGTCCCGAAGGACGGGGGAATGGAAGGGGAGGGGCGAGGTGGCACCGCAAGTCAGAAGGAACGAATGACTCGTGTCCCTGGTTCTAGCTAACCAGCGAACTCTCCAGGCCCAAACCTAAGAAAAGGAGAGGAAAGTAGTGGAATAAAGAAGAGCAGGTGGGTGGAGGGGAGCTGAGGGAGGACAGCGTGGAGGGTGGGAGACGTCGGCAGGGGTGACCAACCCAGGTCCGGTCGCGGGTCCTCCAGGACGGAGGAGGAGCTCCTGCTGAAGCCTAATGGCTGGTAGCGCTAGCCCCTGTCCCAGCACCCCATGACGTCACTGCGCCACCGAAGTTCTGTGACAATGACCCTGAGTTATCCAGAGACGCAAGGATGATGCACAGTCTGTTTTGTCTCCTGAGTCGAAAAAGTAGACGTTGAAGAGATTTCCTTCAAAAAAGTTATAAATTAAGATTTCGGAAACTTCCTCCATGAAAGGACAAAGATTTTCGTTTTCTGGAAAACCTTATTCCCAGACCATTTTCAGTGACCGAAGCCACAATAATCTGCTATGTACTGAGATCCAGAGTGGCTCTCACGGCATGCGAGGGGTGGGTCCAATGGATGCTCTACAATACCCTGTGCTGGCCTTGGGCCATAGCCAGTTCCTCTAATTTTCCCTCTAATGTATTATAGTATAAGATTCTGAGTGTCATTGTAGATATATGACGGCATCTGGTCCCTGGGACAATTTTTTTTTATGGTGTCGGTGCTGAGGTAGGGCAGGGATCCCATTTTTTTCCTGTTACAGTGTTAACAGAAAGGCAGGAAAAGATGCATGAGACTAAGTGTACTTTATGGGGTCAGAGAGCCACCCTCTGAATAGCGAGCCGATGGACGCAGGGGCGGTAAATGATTTTCTATATAAAAAGAATTAGAACTAAACTAGACGTGTCTTGGAATAATGGCAACTTAATTCAGGCATATCAGTGGGGAAATTGCTTTAGAATTTTTTCTTTTAAAGTTTGATGGAACGTCTCAGAAAATGTTCCTGAAGGGAACTGTTCCTGAGAGCTACCCTGGAAATACAGGGCCATTGCCTCGGGAATAAATGCATATTCACCATTGGTGGCAGGACTTCAAACCTTGATCCCAGGCGTCAGTGACTTCGTTTAAAAAATATACTCAAGAGCTAAGGTTGAACAGTGGTGATCTTTGGGTGGTGGAAGAGGAAGTTTCTATTAAAAAAAAAGTTTGGCTGAATTTTCTAATTTTCTACAATACCTATATATTGCAACTATAATAATGCAAAGCTCACTAAAAAAAAGACAAAATTATACCCAAACCATTGTGAAGGTTGATTATATGATTACACAGAGGTTGCTGAACTACCAGTTTATTCGTCTCTCTTAACCACATTAATCTAATTAATACAACAAATGCAGTCAAAGGTAACTCAACACAAGTGTTCTCTGGTATGTAGATTCCTATAAAATTTCTGGGAAATGTCAAAATCCAGTAAAGAATATTCCTTTCCTTGTATTCATAGCCATGGTTAGGTCTTTCAGCTATCCCAAAACTCATGAAGTCAGCCCATCAAGGAAATTGAGATCACTGAACTACTTCAGGGTGGAGCTTTGCGTCCCACATTTTTGTTTTGTTTTGTTTTCCAGAAAAAAATTCTCAATTTAACATGACTGGGAAATGCAAAACTCTCATTAACTACATGGTCTGGTTGTGTCTAATTAGAGATCATTTACCTCTAAAGCTGAGCTAAAGATGCTCTTTTTTTTAAGATGATACATCAGAATTTAATGCATTTAACAGGGGCTGCGATCTTTTAAAAATTGGATGCCATGGTCTACTGTAGCTTTGCAGAGACTGCACTGACATTCAAAGGTTAGGCGAAAGGGGAAATGTGCAGATTGTCTCAATGGACATAAATTGGAAGTATCAGCTTTCAGGGCAGGGCAGTGCTGGACAAAGTCTCAGGGATGTAGTGGAGTGAGGAGGCAGGGTGGTTGCAGTGTCTGATGCTGCCTGTGTTACTCACCCTGGACTGCCACAACAAAATACCACAGGCTGGGTGGCTTACACAATAGAAATTTATTTTCCTATATTTCTGGAGGCTGGAAGTCCAAGATCAGGGTGCCACGTAGTCAGGTTCTGGTGAAAGCCCTCTTCCTGGATTGCTGATGACTACCTTCTGGGTGTGTGCCACATTATAGAGAGAGAGAGAGCAAGCTCTCTTGTACCTCTTCTTGTAAGTGCACTAATCCCATCATGAGGGCCCCACCCCTATGACATCACCCAAACCTAATTACCTTCTAAAGGCCCTATCTCCAAATACAACCACGTTGATGGTTAAGGGCTTCCATATATGAATATTGGGGGGGGGACATAATTCAGTCCATAGCAATTGTTCTGAAAGTTATTCCCTTAGGTGGCCACATTTCGGGAGGTCACAATAACATTTGTTTCCACATTCAATTGTCTCTAGTATGGTTGCAATCACCTTCACATTCTTTGCTAATAAACCCTAACAGAGAAAGCAGACATTTTGATAGGCTAATACTGAGAATAAAAGCCTTAAATGTTTCCATGCCTTCTGAGCTTGAATGAGCAGAAACATATTGGCACAGATATGGAAGTCTACAAAACTGGACAAGTCTTTTCTTGGATGCTATTCAACAGTTCTCAGTGGCCCATCCTTCCAGGGTGTCTTTGCTATGCCTGTAGGGAGCTGGGAATCTGTGATGGTTAATTTCACGTGTCAACTTGACTGGGCCACAGGGTGCCCAGATTCAATACTGTTTCTGGGTGGAGTCTGTGGGGGTGTTTCCAGATGAGATTAGCATTTGAATCAGTGGTCTCAGCAAAGCAGATTGCCCTCCCCAAAGTGGGTGGACATCATCCAGTCTGTGGAGAGCCTAAATAGAACAAAAGGCAGAGGAAGGAAGAATTTGCCCCTCCTTGTTCTGCGTCACTGCTTGACATGGGGCATCTCATCTTCTCTGGCCCTTAGCCTGAATTACACCTTCAGCTCCCCTGGTTGTCAGGCCTTCAGACTCAAACTGAATTACACCACTGGCTTTCTTGAATTTACAATTTGCAGAAAGCAGATGGTGGAACTTCTCAGCTTCCATAATGACATGAGCCAATTCTCCATAATTTAGGTTGGTGCAAAAGTAATTACGGTTTTAGCACTGTTGAAATTTGCCCTTTGATATTGGAATACATTCTTAAATATATGTGGCTATGTTATACATTATTTTAATGTGCATTTCTCGCTTTATGTTTTTTTGCTAATGATTTATTACTTGCTATTTATTTTATATTTATTTTAGACTATGGAAATGACATAAGACAAAAAGCAAATTTGAGTGATTTTCTTATTCGAGTTCAAAATGGGTCGTAAAGCAGCAGAGACAACTCGCAACATCAACAATGCCTTTGGCCCAGGAACTGCTATTGAACATACAGTGCAGTGGTGGTTCAAGAAGTTTTGCAAAGGAGATGAGAGCCTTTAAGATGAGGAGTGCAGTGGCCGGCCATTGGAAGTTGACAACGACCAACTGAGAGCCACATCAAAGCCGATCCTCTTACAAATTACAGGAGAAGTTGCCCAAGAACTCAACGTCGACCATTCTATGGTCATTCAGCGTTCGAAGCAAATTGGACAGGTCAAAAAGCTTGATAAGTGGGTGCCTCATGATCTGACTGAAAATCAAAAAAATTGTCATTTTGAAGTGTCATCTTCTCTTATTGTACACAACAACAATGTACCATTTCTTGATCAGATTGTGACGTGCAATGAAAAGTGGATTTTATACGACAACCAGCAGTGACCAGCTCAGTGGCTGGACCTAGAAGAAGCTCCAAAGCACTTCCCAAAGCCAAACCTGCACCAAGAAAAGGTCTTGATCACTGTTTGGTGGCCTGCTGCCTGTCTGATCCACTACAGCTTTCTGAGTCCTGGTGAAACCATCACATCTGAGAAGTACGCTCAGCAAATTGTTGAGATGCACTGAAAACTGCAACACCTGCAGCCGGCATTGGTCAACAGAAAGGGCCCAATTCATCACGACAACACCTAACGCACGTCGCACAACCAATGCTTCAAAAGTTGAGCGAATTGGAATACAGAGTTTTGCCTTATCCGCCATGTTCACCTGACCTCTCGCCGACCGACGACTACCACTTCTTCAAGCATCTCGATAATTTTTTGCAGGGAAAACACTTCCACAACCAGCAGGATGCAGAAAATACTTTCCCAGAGTTCGTCAAATCGCAAAGCATGGATTTTTACGCTACAGGAATAAACAAACTTATTTCTCGTTGGCAAAAATGTGTTGATTGTAAGGGTTCCTATTTTGATTAATAAAAATGGGCTTGAGCCTAGTTACAATGATTTAAAATTCATGGTCTGGAAACCGCAATTACTTTTGCACCAACCTGGTAAATCTCACGTGTGTGTGTGTGTATATACACACACATATACACAAATACATATATATGTAACATATTTGCTTCTCTAATTCTGACTAACACAGGATCCCAGTGTCCTGAAATCAGAGGGTGGTGGCCAGGGCTCCCCTGGCAACACCTCAGGAATTAGTGTCAGGAGAGAGGAGATGGGCGTGCGGAATCCGCACAGCGTGGGTAGTATGGGTTTTCTACATCTGAAAAATGTATGTTCAATTTCATGGCCATCTTGAGGCTTGCGCCACTGCAAAAGGGTCCAAGGGAGGATTTGAGGTTAGATCCTTCCAGATCTTCAGGAAAGGACTTTGTAGTCAATTTTCTCTCCTGTCCAAGGCTCAGACACAAGTGAGGAGACCTGACCCTCCAATGGCCTCCAGAAAACAGAATGTCCCCAACTCCATCCCCAGACTCTGATTCCATCCTGGGGTGGGGGGAGTTCCTTGGTTGTTTTCAAGATGCTGAGATTTTTACGGAGGAAATAAAAGTAGTTTTATGGAAGTATTTTATATGCTGAGATCATTTATTCTTTTAAAAACTTTGAAAGTCTGTTCATATTTATTGGAAGGAAATATTTTTCCATTATTCGCACATACTCTCCAGCGTTGCCGAGATGGCAGGATTCATTAATTTTTCTATCTCAAGTTTATGTGACGTGCGATGTGTACCGCTCTGTGAAAGCATCCAGATTTTACACTTTGTTGACTGAAAAACAAAAACCAAAATAAAAATTCAAACCAACAAAAATATTAAACAAGGCTCCTAAAAGCAGTGTGGACATGGGAAGGAGGCTGCATTTAAATACCTTCCAAGCCGATTGTAGAAGGTGCTTTTTTTACATTATTTTGTTTAATCTTCTGAATAACACTGTGAGACATGATTGTCTCATTATTTACAAATGAGGAAAATGAGACTCAGAGGACTAAAGATCCGCACGGTAGACAAGAGGCAGCGCCAAAGCTTTCCACTGTTACCTGCTTAAAAGCAAAGTCCTTGCCTTCTCCACTGTACCAGCCTGCAGGTGTCCTCAAGCCTCCTGTCCCCGAACTGTGAATCTTCGTTTCACCTCACTTCCTGGAAATGCGCAGCGCCAGCAAGACCGCATCAAGGACTTAACATTTAAAATAAAATAATCCAAAGACTTTAGAGAGTCACCTGTTAATAGGCTCAGACTGAGCCCGTGCTACTTTCGTAGGGTCTCTGCTGCAGAATTAGAAATCGTGGAGTACTGCTTTGTGTATGTACCAGGAGAATTTTCACAAAGGCGTTAAACTGAAAGATGAATCTCCCAGATACAGCTTTTGATTCGGAGAAGCTATTTACAGCAGAATGTCAAAGGTCGCACAGTACTGCTGGAGAGCCACACTAAAAGACAGAATTTTGAGAACATCCAGATTCATCTAGATTGTAAGGGTTCCTATTTTGATTAATAAAAATGGATTTGAGCCTAGTTATAATGATTTAAAATTCATGGTCTGGAACCGCAATTACTTTTGCACCAACCTGATAAATCTCACTTGTGTGTGTGTGTGAATACACACACATATATGTAACATATATGTAACATATCTGCTTCTCTAATCCTGACTTACACAGGATCCCAGTGTTCTGAAATCAGAGGGTGGTGGCCTGGGTTTAGATGTTTAAAAAAGCAAGGATTTCAGAAAGGCTTTAACTTAGATTCGTGCTTCTTTCTGAAGGTATCTTATTGTTACGAAACAGACAAATACCAGCTCAGTGCTAAACAGAGGGATTCTGGAAGAAACACACAGCGAGGTTTCAAAACCAAGTGAATGAATGTGATTGAAAGGGAAGTATCATCACAAGCACTTTCTTTTCACATTGCAAAAACACGACAGAACAGATCCAACGCTTAGGGCAAAAATCAAGGATCCCTACAGTGGACCAAGATCTTACAGATGCTCGGGCAATTCCAGAGCCACGAGGCGCTGCCCTGTCTCTCTAGTTCTGTGGGAAGGCGAGGCAAGCAGCATGGCTCACAGACCAGGCCCCAGGAATTTCAGCGTTTTCACCCCTGCCCTGCTCGAGACCGGGAACACACGTCATCGTCATTGATACCCTTGCTCCCACTTGCAGGCCTCCAGCGATGCCCTTGCTACCAGTGACCTCGGGGAGCTATATGTGAATATAAAAGGATCTGTGACATACAATTATTATGCTTGTGGCTGTAAAAGATGTCCTCCGGCCCTGGCAGGGGAGGGCACCATCCGGGTAATTGGTGCTGCAGGAAGAATGTGTTCTAATCCCTTGGCCTTCTCAGAAACCTAGAACACTTCTTTTGGGAAGCAGAGCCTAGACTAGGCTGAGAGAGGATTAGGTTCAGAGGTAAGGTCAGCTACAAGGTTAAGCCAGCTGCCCACTAACCCTTTCCTGCCCCACCAGTGGAAGGAAATGATGGGGTGCACGAGTCAGCAAGGCAGAGCTCAGGACCTCAGAGAAGGGGACCTAAGAACCCGACCAGCCCACCTGCTTTATTTTCAGATGAGCAAACTCAGCCCAGAAACATGACTGTATTTCACCAAACCTATAAAGTACCAATTATTAGCCATACGGTTATTTTGTGTGCCATTAGGAGAGACACAAAATGCTGCTAATAAACTATAACATGCCATGGATTGTGAGACGCATCTCAGATTCCAAGATGGGATTATAAAAGTAAAACCAGAAGAAAAAAAGAATGGGAAAAGGGTGTCTTAGAAAAGAAAGCCTCGAGGAGAGGTAGTTACGCAACTTGCCCCCAAATGCTCAGTTCTCAGCCTTTAGGTCTCTTTTTGGTACCCACCATACTACGTGGCTTCGTTTCACAGACGAGAAACCCCAAATCCAGAGGTTAGGTGACTTCCTCAAAGTCACCGAGCTAATAAGGAACAAAGGGAGGACTCTAGCTATGCCCCTCACTCCCCTGTGCCGGCTCCCAAACTCTACTGCCTCTCAAAGAAATGTATTTATCTCTGGTTCTGGAAAATAAAACCAAATTAGTTTGCAGGACATTTGCCTCCTGATTAGGTTTTGCTTATAATAACATAAAAATTAAATTGCTGCCCTGAACACACGCAGGATGGAAGCAGCCTGGGTGGACATTTGCCAGCGGGGAAGACAGAGTCTCCAGATTTGCAATGTGCCCAGTAAAATCTGTGAAGTAGGTAATTCCTGTGCCAGGCAACTGAGGAACTGTTCATCACAGTCAGAGCTGATGTGTTACTAGATCCACACTTACTGGAATACGGGGAGGGGGTGAGAACAATCTTATTTTCCCATCGGCCTAACCCTTCCCGCAGCCAGGCAGCTGCGGCACGGAGATTCCCGTGTCACTGCTTAGAGGGTGGAAGTCCGCCACGCCTCTAACTCAGAGCCTGGGGGCTGCCGTGTGAACTGTCCAGCTGCACGTGTCCTGAGCACGCGGACATCTGAGAGAAAGGCAGGGACACATAAGAGGACAGTTCCTTCTGCAAGGCCTCCTCTGGCCGGCTTGGCATCAAGGCACACATTAGGCTTGGAGGAGAACAATGTGGAACGTTTCATCTGCGTGGTGCCCTGGGAACCTCCAGGTACTGTGTACCTCCTGTCCACACCCGGTCACTTCTGAGTTTGGCTTAGGGAGGTATGTCCTCCACTTCTTCATGTGGAGAGTGTTCCAACCTCTGCGCTGGGACTGGATTACATGGGAGTGGAGATACTGTCCCCCCACCCCGGGCTGGATTTTCTGAGTCTACCAATGACTTAGATGATAACAAAAGCTTGCATCCAGACTCACCCGGCCCCCGTTAGGAGGCCTGGGAGCTCAGCCCACAGATCTCAAGATGAGAGTGCAGCACACCACCAATTTCTACAACTAACCCCGCTACCCTCAACTGCTCCCCGCCACTCGATTGCTGCTGGCTGCTAGCAAGGTGCGAAGAGCACCCAAAAGGGAAGGAGCCACCGAGAGGCCCATCCTGGCAGAGGGACAAAGGCGTCCGCCTTCTCTCGAGGTGTTCAGTTCCATCACAAGAAAGCTCGGCCTTTCCACCTTTATTTTCTTTTCCCTTTCTGCCCAGAGAAGGAAATAGTCTCAGAGCTATGCCTCCAGACCAGGTGCTTGAGAAGATCCATCATTCCTCTCGTGACACTGGCTCATTTCGCAGCAAGATGGGCACTTTGGCTCTGAAGACGAAACGTGAGACTGCACCGTCTCTGCCTTGCTCTGACTGCAGAGGACACCGTGTGCGTCTGGAAGGCGAGACGCGTGCTGGAACCGGATAAAACGGGTGGCGACTGCTTTCAGATCTGATGTTTGCTTGTCTGCAACTCGGATGGTACAACATTCTCAGTGCCGCGCTACATCCCTGGCATTTAAGTCCCTTCTTACGTGTTGAGTAGGAGTCCTCTGAGTGCCTGCAAACCCGCTTTAAACCACATTACACAGCCAGGAAGGGACCTTGGACCTCCCCCCAACACAACCGCAGGGGGCTCGTGAGCTTGGCTCCCTCTGGCTTCTCCTGGAAGTGAGAGGGAGAAGCGAGGGATGCCAGCTGCTCTTCCCCACCTTCCCCTCATCTTCAGGAGAGGCCCTGGGAACACCATGCTGTACCTTCACGGCATGCACTGGCAACGAGAGGCTGAAGCCACACGTGGGGACTGCATGCCTGTCTTCAGTCCAGCCTGCTTCTCTGTCCGGAAGGTTGTTGCTGTTTTTGAACACGGACCACTTTAGCAAACCAGCCCATAATCTGCTATTGTCTTTCAAAGCACTGCTTAAATATGGAAAATCACCACTACTCTCAGAATGACCAGATACCAAAAATCCTGTAGATTTACCTGTATTTCCAGGATTCGATTTTGACATCCCCCCCAAACTCAACCTTGTTTTAATCCTGTCCAGAGAAGTTACATCGTGTATTTTGCTACCTTTGAGTCATAAGGAAACAGAAGTAAATGATCAAAAGGAAAAGTTCTTTCTTTCGTTCTGAATGAATGAATAAAAATAACAAAGAAAGAAAAGAAAGAAGGAAAGAATGTTGTCAAAGGAAAGCACAATAAACAACTAAGTCCAAACTGCCTTTGCTCTGCAGTGAGCAGGATCACGTCAGGAGGATTGAGGCTGGTTTCACAATTAATTGCCAGGATTATTTTCCTTCCTCTGTTTTCTTTTGTGCACACTCACAAATAATCAGGGTGTGACATGCAAAAATTTCAAACCTCCTTTGAAGCTGAGATGGCATAGAATTCAGGAGTGCTAAAGTCTTATAGAATACAGTAGTCACCTAAATAGAAAGGCTTAAAACCAGAATAAATCAACTTTCTTATTTCCTGATCCGTACAAATCTAATTCTGCAGACCTGATGTTTTAGTAATCTGATTTTCAAATGATACAATGTTCTTTTCTCTTAATTTTATCTTGAGACAAATGCCCTAATTTTATTTGTAGCAGTTGGGGGAAAGTAAAGTTCAATGTCTAATTTCTCTGATATATTTTGAGCTCTTTTCCTCTGCTTACCAGGAGACAAAATAGAGAAAACAGAAATGGGATCAAATTCTATAAATAAATTATGGTTGGCTTGTCCTTAAATATCATAAGCTGCTGAAAAGAAATGAAGTCATAGATATATATTAATTTTATGGTGAAAGCTAGCTAAAAGATGGTGTTAAAATTAAAGAGTTTTGAAAGAAGGAAAATGAAACAGGGGAGTGACCTGTAAACACTTTGGAAATAATGAAACATCCATATTTTCTTGCTAGTATCTTCTAAGACTGCAGAGTTATGTGTTTGCTGTGTTATCCACCGCGCTGGTGGGATACTTTAGCAACTCACCAGAGCACTGGGGTATTGACAGCCAATCCACCCCTGTGTTGCTCGTTAATAATGGTTACATTTTGCCCAATATTTTAGCCACTGTTTCACCTTCTCCATATATTAAAATATCCCTCAAAGAAAAACCACAAGTTAAATAACAGCAGAACAAGAGGACCTTACAGGTAGACATGTATTTGGTTGGGTTTTATGACCTTCTTTCATGTCTTTTCAGAATTTATTTATGGACCTGGGAGAGTCAGAATGTCTTAGTTTATGAAATGTTTTTTTTTTTTTGGAACTGCAACCAAAAATAATAATTTAAAAAAACCCAACTTTGAACTTAAGTTTTTACCAGCTTAGCCCATGTGCCAATATCAGCCTTGGTTCTCCCCACGGCACGATGTGTCTGTCTGGAGACGGAGCTCCAACGTGTCTCCCGAGCCACAGCCAGGTGGAGAAATAGGGCTATTGTGCAGATAACTTTAGGTCAGAATACAGACCAAAAACCAAAACTGGTTCTCTTTGAAATTGCCTGGCTGCCCTCATTTCGTCACTTGGCTTCACATGCAGAGACGCCGATCCAGGAATTACTCAAATGACAAACAACCGTGATGTTCTGCACTGAGAGCAACGCAAAGTGGAAGACTGAGCTTATCGACTTTTGCAAAGCCCTGCACATTTGGATGTGGTAACGCGAACGAATGTGCTGGACCGGCACAGAGGAAGATACAGTCCTTCAGTAGTTTGTCTTCTATACCTGAACCGGCCGATTGATGGAATTCATGTTGGCATTGAATGTAAAGTTCTTACATCTGTACAGCATCTTTTGACTGGAAAGATCTACCTATTTGAAGGGCTCTGAGTGTGGGAACTAGCTTCCTGGTGGATTCCAGACACCAAATCGTCTGCAAAATCACATGCCAAATCCCAAAAGCTTGCTGTTTCCAGGCCCACAAAGCCGATCAACTTGGGAGGAAATTGGCTCATATAACATCAACACTGGTGATGCCAATGGCCAAAATGTAGCTTCCGGATGTGAAATCACGGGTGAAATCTGCTCCCCAGGCTGCACCATGCCAAGACTGTACCAAATCACATGGACACAAGTCAAGCTACCAGGCAAATGCCGGTAGGATAGGCGTCACTCAAATTGGAATCAGATGGTATTAGTGTTGCCAACGATAACAAAGACTCTCCCCTGGAGAAAATTTCATTTAGTGTCTTCTGAGTCCTCTTCTCAACTAGCCGCGACCTTGGCCCCTGTTCTGTCCTTGGCCTGCCTAACCCAATCTCAGCAAGAATCTTGCTAGGTCAGTTTAGCGAGAATCCCCTCACCCTTGATATCTGTCAAGTTCCTCGTCCCCCACCTTTTATGTGTAAGTCCTTGGCCTGCCTTCAAGAAGAACCAAGTTGGTTTAGCAACTTGATGTCTCCTCTCAGTGATTTTCCAACCATTCACCCCATCACTCTGCTCATTGGTTATAAATCCACACTTGTTCTTGTTGTACTTGGAGTTGAGCCTGAAATCTCCCTGCTATTATAACACAACGGTCTTGACAACTATTGCAGTCGTCCTGAATAAAGTCTTCTTCACCATTTTAACAAGTGTCAGAATAGTTTTTTTCTTTAACAATGATGACTATGCTGCAATAGGGGTCAAAAGTCAAGGCACTTTAGTGACAACAAATGTTACTGTCCACTTAGCAGAGAGCTTAAGTTTCCCTTTTTGTGATTACTTTGCTTAAAT
>CAUYSK010116318.1:0-38761 GCA_963575035.1 Avahi laniger | reverse complement strand
AGCCAAGTCTCTCTCTTCGTGCCAAGAGTTTTTGCAGTTCCCAGGCAAAATGATCTATTTCTGTGTCTTTTTCTTCTTTCAGTTCTATACATTCAGTTTATCTAATATACATGTAGAACGTGTAGACAATTTGAGTAACAGAGTTCTTTTGATTTGCTCCAAAATGAAAAAGCTGTGCAGAGGTTGATCTGCTCTGAAAGTAATGAATTTTAAGCTTTAGGATCCCTTATTTTCACAGGCCTCTTCCAAGGGCCTTTGTACTTAATTTTATATTCATACTATGATTTTTTTTCCTTCCTTAAAGAGAGTTTCTTGGTCCTATAAGCTTTAGCACCAAGAAAATCTGGATCTCCCCTTATATAGGAAAAACATTCTATCTTAGACCTATCCTAGGAATAAAAATACCTGACTTGAGTAAAAGTGGGGGAGAGGCTTGGACACACCTGTCTGTTAAGCCATACTTGACAAGGGCCAATCATTTATACAGCAGGAAAAGCAGCCAACACCTACTCAGCTGCTCTTGAGAAAGATGCAGTTAAACAAAGAGGGTTATGCCAGAAGATTTATATGTTTGTCCTTCCCAACCTAGCTGGTCATAAAATCAGGTGTGTTGTTGCTTTTTTTTTTTTTTTCATGTAGACTTTATTTTTAAAGCAGTTTTAGGTTTACAGCAAAATTGAGCAGAAGGTACAGAGATTTCTCGTGTATTCCCTGTCCCTGCATGTGCATTTTCAACGTCTCCCGTTTTTAACATCCCCCACCAGAGTGGTATATTTGTTAGCACTGATGAACCTACACCGACACATTATCATCCACAGCCCATAGTTTACCTGAGGGTTCACTCTTAGTGTTGGGTTTGAACAAGTTCTTGATGACATGTATCATGTATTCACCATTAAAGTATCATTCAGAATAGTTTCACTGCCTTAAAAATCATCTGTGCTCCACGTGTTCATCCCTCCCTCCCTCTTAATCCCTGGCAACCACTGATTGTTTTACTGTATCCATAGTTCTACCTTTTCTAGGATGTCTTATAGTTGGAATCTTATAGTATGTAGCCTTTTCAGACTGGCTCCTTTCACTTAGAAATACGTGAGTATACTTGTCTTTTCATATCAGATATAACATAGCTTATTTCTTGATTGCTTCTAAGTTTTGGAAATTTTGAAAAAAGCTGCTATAAATATATCCATATGAACATTTTTGTGTGGACGTAATACCAAGGGAGCATGATTGCTCAATTGTATAGGAAGAGTATGTTTAATTTTGCAAGAAACTACCAAACTGTATTTCAAAGTTGCTGTCCAGTTTGCATTCCCACCATCAATGAATGAGAGTTCCTGTTGCTCCACATCCTCCCCACCATTTAGTGTTGTTAGTGTTTCAGATTTTGGCCATTCTAGTAGGTGTGTGGTGGAACCTCATTGGTGCTTTAATTTGCATTTCCCTGATGACATATGATGTGGAGCATCTCTTCGTATGCTTATTTGCCATGAGTATATCTTCTTTGGTGAGATGTCTGTTAAAGTCTTTGGCCCATTTTTTAGTTGGGTTGTTTATTTAATTATTGTTGAGTTTTAAGTTTTCTTCATGTTTTAGAAAACAGCCCATTATCAGATGTGTCTTTTGCAAATGTCCTACCAGTCTTTGGCTTATATTTTCATTCTCCTGACATTGTCTTTTGTAGAGCAGAAGTTTTTAATTTTAATGAAGTCCAGCTCATCAATTATTTCTTTTATGGATTATGCCATTGGTGGTTTGTCTAAAAAGTCATCAGCATACCCATGGTCATCTAGATTTTCTCTTCTGTCATCTTCTAGGAGTTTCATGGTTTTGCACTTTACATTTAGGTCTGTGATTCATTTTGAGTTAATCTTTGTGAAGGGAGTAAGGTCTGTGTCTAGATTGACTTTTTTGTATGTGGATGTCCCATTGTTTCAGGATTATTTGTTGAAAAAAACTATCTTTGTTATATTGTATTGTTTTTGTTCCTATGTCATAGACTATATTTAAGTGGGTCTGTCTCTGAGCTCTATTTTGTCTCATTGATAGGTCTATTCTTTTGCCCATACCACAGTGTCCTGATTACTGTAGCTTTATAGTAAGTCTTGAAGTTGGATAAGGTCAGTCTTCCAATTTTATTTTTCTTCAATATTGGCTATTCTGGGTCTTTTGCCTCTGCATATAAACTTCAGAATCAATTTGTCAATATCCTCAAAATAGTTTGCTGGCATTTTATTTGGAATGCCAGCAAACTGTAGATCAAGTTGGGAAGAGCTAACATCTTGACAATATTGAGTCTTCCTATCCATGAACATATATCTTTCCATTTATTTAGTTATTCTTTGATTTCTTTTATTAAAGTTTTATAGTTTTCCTCTTATAGATTTTATACACATTTTTAGATTTATATCTAAGTATTTTATTTTGGGGGGTACTATGTTTTAAATTTCAATTTCCACTTGTTCATGGCTGGTTGCTATGGCTTGAATGTGTCCCACAAAGTTCATGTGTTGGAAATTTAATCCCTAATGCAACAGTGTTGAGAGTGGCACCTTTACGAAGTGATTAGGACATGAGGTCTCTGTCTTCATGAATAGATTAACGCCATTATCATGGGAGTGGGTTTCTGATAAAATGAGTTTGGCTCCCTTCTCTTCTCCCCTTCTTTTCTCTTTTCTCCTCTGTCTCCCTCTCTCTCTCTCATGTTCTCATTGTCTTTGTTCCTCCTTCCATGGGACAATGCAGCAGGAAGGCCCTGTCTGGATGTGAGCCCCTCAACTTTGGACTTCCCAGCCTCCAGAACTATAAGAAATAAATCTCTGTTCTTGATAAATTACCTAGCCTCAGGTATTCTGTTGTAGCAAAAAACACACTAAGACACTGGTATATTAAAAAGCGATTGAATTTTTTACATTAACCTTGTATTCTTCAACCTTGCCATAATTACTTATTGGTTCCAGGAGATTTTTTTGTTATTTTTTTTCAGATTGTCTACATAGATGATCATGTCATCTGCAAACAAGGACAGTTTTATTATTTTCCTCCCAATATGTAATCTTTTATTTCCTTTTCTTGTCTTGTTGCATTATCTAGGACTTTTGGTATGCTATTAAAAGGCAATGGAGAGATGGAGCATTTTGTCTTGTTTCTGTTCTTGTGGGAAATCTTCAAGTTTCTCATCAAGTTTAATATTAGCTGTAGATTTTTTGGTAGATATTATTTATCAAGCTGAGGAAGTTTCCCTCTATTCTTAATTTACTGAGAGTTATTATCATGAATGTGTTGGATTTGTCAAATACTTTTTCTGCATCTATTGATATGATCATGTGATTTTTCTTCTTTAGCCTTTTGATATGATGGATTATATTAATTGATTTTTTAATATTGAGTTAGTCTTGCATACCTGGGATTAATCTCACTTGGTCATGGTGTATAATTCTATTTTATACATTGTTGGATTCAATTTGCTAATATTTTGTAGAGGATATTTACATCTATGTTCATGAGAGACACTGGTCTATAGTTTTGTGTTTGTCTGGTTTTGGTATTAGGGTAATTCTGGCCTTGTAGAATGAGTTAAGAAGTGTTCCCTCTGCTTCTATCCTCTGAAAGAGATTTATAGAGAATTGGTGTAATTTCTTCCTAACTGCTTGGTAAAATTCACCAGTGACCCTATATGGGCCTGGTGCTTTTTGTTTTGAAAGGTTATTAATTACTGATTAAATTCGTTCCATAGATATAGGCCTATTCAGATTGTCTATTTCTTTTTGTGTGAGTTTTAATAGATTGTGTCCTTCAAGGAATTTGTCCTTTAATCTAGGCTATCAAATTTGTGGGCATAGAGCTGTTCACAGTATTCTTTATAATTTTTTAAATGACCTTGGAATCTGTAGTAATGTCCCCTTTTTCTTTTCTGATATTAGTAATTTGTGCCCCCTCTTTTTTTATTAATTAGCCTGGCTAAAAGCTTATCAATTTTATTCATCTTTTAAAAGAACAAGCTTTTGGTTTCACTGATTTTCTTTAATAGTTTACTGTTTTTAATTTTATTTATTTCAGCCCTCATTTTTATTATTTCTTTTCTTCTGCTTACTTTGGATTTCATTTGCTCTTCTTTTTCTAGTTTCCTAAGGAGACAGCTTAGATGACCGATTTTAGATCTTTCTTCTTTTCCAGTACATGCATTACGTTCTATAAATTTCACTGTAAGCACTGGTTTCACTGCTTCTCATAATTTTTTTTAAGAGACAGGATCTCCTTCTGATGCCCAGGATAGAGTGCAGTGGCACAATCATAGCTCACTGCAACCTCAAACTCCTGGGCCCAAGAAATTTTCCCACATCAGCCTCCTGAGTAGCTGAGACTCCAGGCACATGCCACCAAGCCCCACTAATTTTTAAAATTTGTTTTGTAGAGATAGGATTTCACTGTATTGCCCAAGCTGGTCTTGAACTCCTGGCCTCAAGTGATCCTCCCTCCTTGGCCTCCCAAAGTGTTGGGATTACAGGCATGAGCCACTGCACTCAGTCTTACAAATTTTGATAAGTTGTGTTTTCATTTTCTTTTCATTCAAAATATTTTAAAATTTTTCTTATGATTTCTTTTTTGGCCTGTGTGATATTTAGAAGTATTTTGGAATTTTTCTAGCTACCTTTCTGTTATTGATTCTAGTTTAATCCCACTGTGATCTGAGAACAGAGAATACATGTTTTCTTTTTTTTTTTTTTTTTTTTTGATTTGTTGAGGTATGTTCAATGGCCCAGGATGTGATCTGTCCTGGTGAATGTTCCAAGTGAGCTTCAGAAGAATGTGTATTTTGCTATTGTTGGATGAAGTAGTGTATAGATTGATGTCCAATATCCAATTGATTGGTGGCATTGTTGAGTTCAACTAAGTTTTTACTCATTTTCTATATTCTTACTGATTTTCTGCCTGCTGGATCTGTTCATATTTAATAGAGAGATATTGAAGTCTCCAACTATAATAGTGGGTTAATCTACATCCCTTTGCAGATCTATTAATTTTTGTCTCATGTGTCTTGATGCTCTGTTGTCAGGTGCATGTATAAGGATTGTTATGTCTCCATTATGCAATGCCCCTCTTTATGTCTAATAACATTCCTTGCCGTGAAATCCGTTCTGTCTGAAATTAATACTGGTGCATTATCTTTCTTTTGATTAGTATTAGCATGATATATTTTTCTCCTTCCATTTACTTTATATCTATATATATTTTTATATTTAAGGTGGATTTCTTGTAGACAACATATGGTTGGGTCTTGTTTATTTTATCAACTCTGACAAGTTCTGCCTTTTAATTGGTGCATTTAGATCACTGACATTCAAAGTGATTATTGATATACAGCCATGAACCGCCTAATGATGTTTTGGTCAATGATGAATCACATGTAGAATGGTAATCCCATAAGATTATAACAGAGCTGAAAAATTCCTATCACCTAGTGACGTCATACTTGTTATAGTGTTGTAGCACAACAGATTACTCATATGTCTGGAGTGATGCTGGTGTAAATAAACCCACTGTGCTTCCAGTCATATAAAAGTTTATCACATACAATTATGTGCAATACACAAAACTTGATAATGACAATAAAGTATAATGTTGTCGATTTATGTATTTACTATGCTATACTTTTTAATCATTGTTCTAGAGTGTACTTCTTCTACTTGTAAAAAAATGTTCACTGTAAAACAGCCACAGGCAGGTCCTTCAGGAGGTATTCCAGAAGAAAGCATTGTTACCATAGGCAATACCAGCTCCATGTGTGTTACTGCCTCTGAAGACTTTCCAGTGGGACAAGATGTGGAGGTGGAAGACGGTGATACTGATGATTCAGACCTTGTGAAGGCCTCGACTGATGTGTGTGTTTCTATCTTAGCTTTTCACAAAAAAAGTTTTAAAAGTAAAAATAGATAAAAAGCTTATAGAATAAGGATATAAGGAAAAAAAATTTTGTATAGCTATACAATGTGTTTTAGGCTAAGAGTTATTACAAAAGAGTCAAAAGTTTAAAAAAATTAGAAGTTTATAAAGTAAAAATGTTACAGTAAGCTAAGGTTAATTTATTATTGAATAAAGAAACAATTTTTTAATAAATTTAGTGTAGCCTAATGATACAGTGTTTATAAGGCCTATGGTAGTATACAGTAATGTCCTAGGCCTCCACATTTACCTACCACTTCACCAATCACTCACTGACTCACCCAGAGCAACTTCCAGTCCTGCGAGCTCCATTCTGGTAAGGACCATATACGGGTGTACGATTTTTTTATCTTTTATACTGTATTTTTACTGCACCTTTTCCATGTTCAGATATGCTTAGATACATAAATACTTACCATTGTGTTACAGCTGCCTACAGTAGTCAGTACCTGCTATGCAGGTTTGTAGTCTAGAAGCAATAGGCCATATCCTCTAGCCTCGATGTATAGCATGCTTCACCATCTAGGTTTGTGTAAGTACACTCTCTGATGTTCATACAATGATGAAATTGCCTAACAATGCATTTGTCAGGGCTCATCTCCATCATTAAGCAACTTATGACTGTAGTTGGATTAATATTTACCATACTTATTACCATTTTCTAATTGTTTCCTTTGTTCTTTGGTCTCTTCTACTTCTACTCTTCTACTTTCTGTCTTTTGAAGTTTTAATTATTTATATTATTCCATTTTCTCTTCTTTCTTAGAATATCAGCTGTATTGCTTTTTTACTTTTTTACTGATTGCCTAAGAGTTCACAATATACATTCATAATTACTTCAAGTCCACTTTCAAATAACACTGTGCCACCTCATGGGTAGTGTGAGTACCTTATAAAAACAAACAAAAAATCTAATTCCTCTCTCTTGCTCTTTGTATCATTGCTGTCTACTTATTCATAAGCATATATATTATATTATATATACTTATACATAATGTGTATCATTGATTGTATGTAATTAAGTACATTGTTGCTGTTACTTTGCACGAACTGTTATCTAATTAGATCCATTAAGAATATGAAAAATAAGTTTTTATTTTACCTTCACTTATTCGTTCTCTGATGCTTTTCCTTTCTTTATGTACATTTGAATTTCTAACCTATGTTATTTTCCTTCTCTCTAAGGAATTTCTCTTAACATTTCTTGTAAGATAGGCCTACTGGTAACAAATCCCCTCAATTTTTATTTGTCTCAGAAAAGTATTTCTCCTTAACTTTTGGAGGATAATTACATAGGGTACGGAGGGGTTTTTTTCCTCAATATTTAAATATTTCATTCCACTGTCTTCATGTTTGCATGGTTGCAAGAGAAGTTGAATGCAGTTCTTACCTTTGATCCTCTATTAATAGGCAAGATGTTCTTTTCCTCTGGCTTCTTTCAGGATTTTTTTTCTTTATCTTTGATTGTAATTTGAAATGATATGTCTAGGTATAGTTTTTCTACCATTCATCCTGCTTGCTGTTCTCAGAGATTCCTGGATTTGAGGTTTGGTATCTGACATTAATTTGGGGAAATTCTTAGTCATTATTGTTTCAAATATTTCTTGTGTTTCTTTCTTTCCTCTTCTAGTACTCCTTTTATGACTATGTTATAACATAAACATAGATATAACATATAACAAAGGTATATATATCTTTTGTAGTTGTCACACTGTTCTTAGATATTGGGATTTTTTTTCCAGTCTTTTTTCTCTTTGCTTTCAGTTTAGGATATTTCTCTGGAGATATTCTCAAGTTCAGAGATTCTTTCCTGAGCCATATCCATTCTACCAATAAGCCCATCAAAGATATTCTTCATTTCTGTTTCAGTATTTTTAAACTCTAGCTTTTCTTTTTGGTTCTTTCTTAGGATTTCCATCTTTTTGCTCATGTTGTTTTTTAGCTCTTTCTTAGAATTTCCATCTTTCTGCCATATTGTCTATCTGTTCTTGCTTGCTGTCTAGCCATTAGAGCCCTTAGCATATTAGTCATAGTTGTTTTAAATTCCCAGTCTGATCATCACAACATCCCTACCATATCTGAGTCTGGTTTTGATGTTTGCTCAGTCTTTTCAAACTGTACTTTTTGCCTTTTAATATGTCTTGTAATTTTTCTTGATAGCTAGACGGGATGTATTGGGTAAAAGGAACTGCTGCAAACAAGCCTTTAGTAATGTGGTGGAAAGGTGCTGGGAGAGGGGAAGCATTCTATAGTCCTATGATCAGGTCTCAGTCTTTTGTTGAGCCTGTATGTATGGATTGTGAAACTCACATGTCCCTTAGGTAGGGCAGGATGACTAGCATGGGCTGGAGTTGGCTATTTCCCTTCTTTCAGGCCATTTAGGCCTCGGTAAAACTCTACAAGCTTAGGTTGTGGCTGAATATTTTCTCCCAAGGGCAGACCTTGTAAAGAAGAGTGTTCTGGTACATTTTAAAATGCTTCCTTTTACCCTCTCCCTGACAGAAGCATGAGGGGATTTTAATCCAGTATTCACTGTGGGGACCTGGTAGAGCTCCTGAAGGTAAAACTCATTAACGTGTGGAGGCCCCTGATAACTGAGTCCCCCTGGAGTTCTTCAGAGTTGTCTACACTGAGCCTCCAGAAATTCATCAATTACAGTTCAGGTTTTTCTATTGGTTACTGGTTCCTAGAGAGGTTGCTACTCACAGTTCTCTGCTCTGATAAGTTGTAATTCTCTTTAGTCATCTATCAGTCTTTCCAATTTTGGGAATAGTAGCTTGCCCTGTGACCTCACGTCTCTTAAAGATCTAAGAAAAGTTGTTGATTTTTCAGGTTGTTCATTATTGAAGGGATACACTATCAGGGATTTACAGTTTGGGTAGCTCTTTTCCTACCCTCAAAAGTATACCCAATAAAATGAAGGTTCAGCACCAATACCCCAAGAGCAAGCTCAGGCAAGAAGAGATGCCCTCTAAGATGCTGCCCTCAGGTGACCTTCAAGGATGTGGTTGTACTCCTCGCCTTAGGAGAAATACCATCTTCTGCACCTATAGGAAACTATATCGAAACAGTGGGGAATTTTGCTTCCTGGATTTTAGTTTCCATACCTGGCATAATTCTGGCTGGACCACAGGAAAAAGCTGAGGAGAGTGAGCCCAAGAACATCTGCTTACAGGACAAAGTTGCAATTTAGAGAGCTGAAGTAATTAGCTCAAGATCACCCAACTGGTAGGTTGGTAGATCTGGAATGATATAAGACAAGGTGTCCACAGAGCTTACCTTCCCTGTCCTGATTGCATGAAATAAGTTTGTTTTGCTCTAGGAAAGGATGCCAAATAGACCATCAGTGCTGAGAAATGGAAAGAGAGGGCATCCCCACGACACCACTGGCTCCCTGAACCCCTCCATTCCCAAGGCTGGCCTCACCTCTCTTCCCTCTACTCTTGTGAACCAGTAAATTTTCTTTTCTGTTTAAAGTAGTGTGTGTTGGGTTGCCATAACTTGCAGCCAGAGTTCTCTAATAAATGTATTCTGTAAATATTAAAAAGAATGATAGGAAAATATACTGACATAGAAAATGATAACAATGATTATTAAATGAAAAAAGTAAAATTGCAAAATAGTATTTTTGGTAGTATTCTATATTATATTTGTGTATATAAAGTGTGTTTTGTGTGATTTTTACTTTATTTTACCTTATTTCTTTCATATTACTTTATTTTGAGTAAACACCTACAGAACAACTGAGAGAATACTTACCACATTATTAATAGGAAATGGGATTGGGAAATTCTCCCAATTCTAGACTGTTTACTGATGAAGAGCATGCATTACTTTCATAATAAAAATACTAAATGTCAAAAAAGAAAGGGAAGAAAGTTAGTGACAGAATGTACCAGATACTTGCCTATCTCCACCTCCCTGATTTTCTTGTGAAGGAGAAAAGAGAGTTAGAGGCATAACATAGAATGGGTTCCATTGTTAAGCCAACCAACGCTACATCGCTATATCAACAGAGACAGTAAATCACCGAGAAACAGACAGACTTAGTTACATACAACTAAGAGAGTTTGCATCACAGGGAACTTAGTGCCCAGAGTCTAACCAGTCAATAAAAATATAAAAAGGGCTGAAAAGCAATCATCAGTGTTTAAGCTTCACAGATTGGGGGTGAATAATCTACGCGAGGTTCTCTGTAGAGGGTGAAACTGAATAGAGACTTGGGATCAACTGGCTAGAATCAGAGGGAGGCTTTGCAGGTGCTCAGAACTTGCAGCATCACCACTTCCAGTCACTGAAAAGGTGGCCTTGCAAAAAACTAACAGGAAAATATCTAACCTCAAAATTTCCCCAATAACAGTTAAAGATCAATCCTATCAGTTCTCTTGCTAACAGGCACTCTGCAGGAGTGCTGCTTTGCACAACTTCTGGAAAGAGTTGGGCAGGCAGAAAAGAGATGTAAATATTTCTCTTCCGAAATTGCCTTTGAGAATCTGCTTTTTTATAGTCTGAAGAGTTCCTGAGTGAACATCAGGGTGCGATCTTCAGGCCTCGGCCATATCTCAAAGGGCAGAGTGACATCTCCAGCAATAAAACCTGTCTCCAAGAAAGGCAGGGGAGCCAACTCTTCGACTTCGACATACTGCTGCCGCTTCTGTTATCAGCCTGCTGCTAAGAAGCGAGAAGATGCAAATGCAGCAGTTTGCAGTGTCCTGTTAATTTGGCCACAGCCATAAACCTTCACATTCCCTAAACAAAAAGCCTGAATACATTAATATGGTTCTTTCTACCAACATTCTCTACCTCCTTCACTTCTGTGTTGGCCCTGCACATGTCAGGCACTATGCTAAGCACTGGTCTTAAGTCATCACTCTTTCCCATAAGACACCCTAGTAAATAAACTTCTTCTTTCTAGCCTAATCTTTGCCTGGAGAAATCTTTCTCAAAACCCACATGCACTAGCTCACACCCTAACAGTTACATGGGCTGCAAAGAAGCCTCATTAAACAATCATTTAAAAGGAAGATATTATATTAAAGGAGAGGAGCTCCTGGAGAGAGCAAAGAAGGGGTCAGCAATTTAACACAAGTTCAGAAGCTGATCCAGCAGCAGAACCTCACCCCCTAACTGTGGTGGAATGGACCCCAAGGGAGCAGCTTTGATGAATTCTGTTACCTTATTAAAAGATTCAGAGTAAGGGATGGCCCATGACTTTGTAAACCTTTAGAGAGGCAACATAAAAATATATATCTCTCCTCTGAGTCACATGCCACCAACTTCCAGAAATCAATAAAATAAAGTTTACATATCTTGGTAATAACTCATAAATTTCACAAATTTTATAAGATATTTACATGCAACAAGTAATCAGAGATGGGTTGATTGTTTCAGAACTATTATACACAGAGAATATGAGGTGAAAAGGGACTGAGTTAGAGGCAGTATCAGGTTCTATTTTCAGAAAACAGCAGCCTTGGACACAAACCAAAAGGCAGGTGGTGTGCATGCACTTGAGCTGGGACTGAGTCCCCACATCAATCTCTCGGGTCACAGCTGCACACAGAGATAGCAGATCGCTATCTTCCTGTCTGAGGAACTAAGATAAATATTGCATGACAACATAGTTCTTCCACAAAGAAAGCTTGCACCAGCAGGCACCCTGCCTCTGAGTTAAGATTCTCTTTCCATCCTCCCTGTTGATCTGCAGCCTCTAGTATATCAAAGTTTTCCCCCGCATGGGAAGCCCACTTGCTAATCACCTCTGGATATGCTCAGCTGTTTAGAAACTCTCCTATCTTGCAGCTAGTTAGAGGCAGAGAATTCAAGTACGAGTCTTCTTAATCTGACTTCAAATTTGTCTGGTTTTTTTCCTTCTAAATTAGGAATATTTAACTCAGGCCATCCAACTACCCACATCTATCCAACCAGGAAAGCCTCAGGCGCTGTGCCAGACACTGGGGAAACAGATTCAAATAAGGCATTTACTGAACCAGATGTGGGGGTTATGCTGCCATTATAATGATAGGACCATGAACTCTTTACCTCACTCTCTATGCCTCAGTTTCCTCAACTTTAAAATGCAGCTGAAGATAGATACCTTTGGCAGTTGTATTGAGAATTAGAAATAATGGATGTAGATTGCCTAGAACTGCTCAAGAAGTAACACTTACCACAACTGTGAAAGACTACTACAGGAAGAGACCTAACTGAAGGTTACGTTGTAGTGCAATTAGTGCTATAAAAAGAGAAAGCATGGACTGTCATGGAAGGAGAGAGGTTTCTAAATCAATATTGAGGGAAGGTATAAAATGAAGTTCCAGAATTTGAAGGATAGGTAGGAATACGCTAAATGAAGAAGGTAGGCAAAGCATTTCTAGGTAAGAGAAAGTAACATGCACTGAGGCATGGAGGTCAGAGGAACTAAGATAAATATTGCATGACAACATAGTTCTTCCACAAAGAAAGCTTGCACCAGCAGGCACCCTGCCTCTGAGTTAAGATTCTCTTTCCATCCTCCCTGTTGATCTGCAGCCTCTAGTATCAAAGTTTTCCCCCACATGGGAAGCCCACTTGCTAATCACCTCTGGATATGCTCAGCTGTTTAGAAACTCTGCTATCTCGCAGCTAGTTAGAGGCAGAGAATTCAAGTACGAGTCTTCTTAATCTGGCTTCAGATTTGTCTGGTTTTTTTCCTTCTAAATTAGGAATATTTAACTCAGGCCAATATTTAACTCAGTGCCATTGTGCATGGTTTTGGGAGAAGGTCCTTGTGGATGGAAGATTGGGTTTAGAGGGATGGGGGAAAGAGACACCAGAGGGATGGTCAGGGGTCAGAGCATGAAGAGCTTTGTGTGCTAAGCTAAGAAGATTGAACTTGAGTCTTAATGCTTAGGAGAGACATGGAAGAATTTTAAGCAGAGGAGGGGTATGATTAGATTTGTGGGAGGGATAAATTGGATAAAACCCAAGCCAGTGGCAAATAAATGCTTAAGGTGCTTACTGACAATGTAAATTCCAGGGGTCATTGGAAGACCAACTTAAGAGCAACTATGTCAGAAGAATCCACATTTTAAACTAGTGCCTCAGTGTAAAATCTTATTTATGGTGAAGTCAGAAAACAATTGAGATGCAGCAGAGTGATGGATAAAAGCCCAGGCTCTGGACTCAGATCGTCAGGGCTCAAATCAAGACTCTGCCACCTCCTAGCTGGGTGATCTTGGGTAAGGCATTTAACTACTGTAGGCCTCAGTGTGTCCATCTGTAAAATAGAAATAATGATAGTACATGCCTCAAAGGGTTGCTATGAGGACTGTATGTGGTTAAAGCAGTGCCTGGACAGAGCAATCACTCATTAATATTGACCAGTATTTAGTAGTGAAGTTGGTGCAAGGAAGGCTGTTTGACCTCTAAACAACTCTCCTTGAGATGACCATCTTTATTATTTCTTGGCTTTGACTCTGTGGATAGGAATCAGCTGTCAGTTAAGCCATATGGACTCATAGTAACTCTGGTTACCGAGTTTATGCAAAAATTGCATTTTTAATATTTGCTTGAGCATCAGGGTTGATTGTGATGCCTCAGACAGCTCAGCTAATGATTTCAAGCACCATAAGACAAAACTACATTCTGGTCACACTTAGTTTCTTCTCCTGCTTCTTATCCTCCTCCTCCTCCACCCTCCCTTTTGCCTTCCCTTTCTTCTTCCTCTTCCTCCCCTTCTTCCTCCCCCTCCTCCTTCTCCTTCTCCTCCTTCTCCTTCCCTTCCCATCTATTTCTTAAAATATGAAATACTTGGTGCCTACAAAATGACATATGCTATTAATGCATATGTATGTAAGTTACAAAGCATAACAACACAAACCCAGTGAAATCACTGTTCCAGAGCATTGTCAATGTCCCAGAAGCTCCCTACATGCCCCTCACCAATCTGTACACCCTGCCTTTCCCACCAAAGACAACCATTACATTGCCGAATTATGTGTTTATCATTCCTTTGCTTCAATTTACATAGTATGTATTTTATGTAGCCTTAAACAACATATGAACTTCATATAAGTGATATTCCAATATATGTATTTTTCTACCACCTGTTTCACTCAATATGATGTTGATGCATGTACCTGTGGCTTATTCAGTTCTCTGCTGTATGCTCCATTGTACTACTATCCTACCATACCTTCATATCCACTCTCCTAACCCTGAAGATTTGGGTTATTTTCAATTTTTGTGACTTTAAACAATGCTGCTATATATAGTCTTACATCTGTCTCCTGTTGCCATTATGCAAGAGTTTCTCTAGGGCATTATATTAGTTTCCTATTGCTGTTGTAACAAATTACTACAAATTTAATTGTTCAGTGGCTTAAAACAACACAAATTTATCTTACATAGTTCTGGAGGTCAGAAGTCTGAAATGGGTCTAACTGGGCTAAAATCAAGGTGTCAGCAGGGCTACATTCTTTCTGGAGGCTATAGGGGAGGATCTGTTTTCTTATGTTTTCTACATTCTAAATATGGCCCACATTCCTTGGCTTATAGCCCCCTCCCATTTTCATAGCCAGTAATGGCCGGTCCAGTCTTTCTCATGATGCCATCTCTCTAGTTCTAAGTCTTCTGCCTCCCTCTTCCACTTAGACTCTTGTGATTAATGGGCCCACCTGGGTAATCCAGCGTAACGTTCCTATTTTAAGATCAACTGATTCGTAAACTTAATCTCTTCTGCAAGCTTAATTTCCCTTTGCCACGTAACCAAATATATTCTGGGGATTAGGATGTGGGCATCTTGAGTGTGTGTTTGGGGCATTATGCTGTCTACCACAGGTATAAACCTAGGTATGGAATTGCCAAATAATAGTATATGGAAGGATAGTGTATGGGTATATGGATCTTTGACAATGTCAAATTATTTTCCAAAATAATCACACCAATTTACACACACCCCGGCAACATGAGATCTCCCATTGCTCCATATGTTACCAATGCAGTCTGCTCAGACTTCTAAAATTTTGCCAATCTGGTGATTTTAAAACTCTATTTCAGAGTTTGAATTTCTATTTTCCTAATACTGTAGTGAGATTGACTATTTGAACATGTTTATTGGTTGCATACATTTTTTCTTCTGTTAAATGGCTGTTTTTCTGTTTGGTTGCTGGCTTTTTTCTTATAATTTTCGGGTGTTCTTTACTCTTCTGTTTATGAATATTTTGTCACTTACATGTGCTGCAAATATCTTCTAGTTTAGTGATATGTTCTGATGAATCAAAGTTTCTAATTTTACTGTACTCAAACTTCTTCAATATTTTTCTTTATAAATTACATTTTTGTGTCTTGTTTACAAACTTCTTTCTTATCTTTATCCAATAGGCATAAAGAAGGTCTCCTATTTTTCTTCTGAAAGTATTAGAGTTTTGTCTTTCACATTTATGTCTTTAATTCACCTGAAATAAATATTTTTTGTATGGTGTGAGGCAAAGATCCAACTACATTACATATTCCCCACATGGATAACCAATTGTCCCAATGCCAACTACACTTATCTCTGCAGTATCATTTCCATTGCATTTCAAGTTTCCTCAGATGCCTAGGTCTGTTTCTCAGCTCTCTGTTATATTCCATTGGTCCATTTACCTCTCCCCATGCCAATACACCACCACCTTTAATGCAATATCTTTGCATACACCTTGCCATTTGATAAGACAAGTCTCTACAATCCTAGTTCTTCTTACAGAGTATCTAATCTATTCTTGGCCCTGTATGTTTTCATGCATTTTAGATTCAGCTTAAGTTCTGTGACAAACCTTGTTGAGATTTTTGTTAGAACTTCCTGTAACTGTACACCTTATTTGTGGAAGAACTGAGATCTTTGCAATAGTAAATTCCCTTACTCATGAAATTATATAACTCTATTTATTTAGAAATTCTCTAGTGTCTTTCAATAAAGTTGGATAATTTTGTCATAAAGGGTTTACACATCTTTAGTGATGTGCAAGATCTATTCCTAGGTATATTGTATTTTTGTTGTACTCACAAGTGATCTTTCAATTACATTTTCTAACTCTTTTGCTGGTGAGTAGAAATGCAGTTGATATTGATCTTGTATCCTCCAAATTCTATTATTAATTTTAATAATTTTTAATAGTTTTTAAAAATTTTCTATGTGGATAATCACATCATCTGTAAATAACGGCAATGTTTTTCTTAAACTTGTTATCCCTTTTCTTTTCTTAATGTGTAGCTAAGACTTCCAGTACATGTTGGCTAGAATTAGCACTAGCAGGCATCCTTGACTTCTTACTGATTTCCAAAGGAATGCTTCCAACCTTTCACTAGAGAGTAAAATTATTGCAAGTTTTTGGTAAATATTCTTTACCAACTTAAAGATGTTAACTTCTACACCTAAGTGGCTAAGAGTTTTTGTTTGTTTGCTTGTTTGTTTCAACATGAATAAACATTAAATTTTATAGAACAATTTATCTGCAATTATTCATATGAGCATGTGTTTATTCTCCATTAATCTGTAATTTGATAAATTGATTTGATTTTGATTTTCTAAAATTAAGCTATCCTGTGTTCTGAGAATAAACTCAATTTGTTTAAATAAACTCATAATGTATTATCTTCTATTCATTGCTGAATTACATTTTTAAACTTTTTTTTTGCACTATGTTTGTACTATGTTTGTACTATGTTTATGAGTGAAGTTGGTTTTTAATTTTTTATCTCTCACATTATCCTTATACAGTTTGTTATATAAAATATATCAATTTTTCCATAGAATGAGGCCAGTATATTCTTTATTGGGTTGTTTTTCTCTTTTTCAATTCTTTGACAGAGTATACCTTAGATTGGAATTATGTTCCTTGGATGTGTAGTAATATTCACCTATAAAGTCATCTGGGCCCAGTCTTTTCCTTGTGTCAGACTTCCTGTTGCTGCACCAATTTCTTTAAGGGCTTTAAAACTACTCAGAGTTTCTATTTCTTCCTGAGTTAGTTTTGGTAAATTGCATTTTTTCTAGTAATTTGACTTTTTTGTCTGAGTCTTCAGTTGTGACGCCAAGTTGTTTATAGTAGTTTACCAGGTTTTTAGCTCAATGAGGTAACATCTTTTTTTTATTTTATTCACCGCTTTGAAAGCCTAATGTTTGGCATTGTTGATCTGCCTCATTATATTCTAGTTTTTCTATTACCGTAATTTCTGGGCTTATCCTTATTATTTCCTTTCTTCTGTTCTCTTTAAATTAATTCTATTGTTCTTTTTTTTATTATTTCTCATGGATGCTTAGCTTACCAATATTTAGCCTTTCTTAGTTTCTAATATAAGTGTTCATGGCTCAAATTTCCTGTAAGCCTTTTTTAACTGCACTTGTTTTGGTAAAGTTGGTAAAGTTTTTGGTTTTTATCTTTATTCATTTCTAAAAATTTTCTCTTTTCCATTATGATTTACTCCTTAATTGATGAGTTATTTGGAAGTGTTTTCTTTCCAGTTTTCTAAATAATTTTTTAACATTATCTTGCAGTTAATAATATCTTTATTAATTGAATTGTGGTCAGAAAATATAAACTGTTTAAAACCAATTCCTTAAAATTGGTTGAGACTTGCTTTGTGGTCTAATTCATGATCAATTATTACAGTTTTCCATGCATGGCTGAAACTAATTTATACACCTTAATTTGGCATGGAGGACTCCATGTATTCAGTAGATTAAGCTTTTTGTATTATTGAAATTAATCATATCCTTGATGCTTTCTGTTCTGCTTTATCTATATATTACTGAGAGAGATATATTTAATGATTCACTGTTATGGAGAATTTGACAATATCTCTTTGTAATTATGTCAAATTTTTTTTATGTTATTGAAGCTATGTTATCAGATTGTAAAAATTTAGGACTTTTTCCACCTGGTGAATTAAATTTCTTATCATTATTAAATGATCTCTTTTGTCTATCATAAGGTTTTTTGCTCTAAAATCTATTTTACATGATACACATATTCCAACTCTTTAGTTAATATTTGCCTAAAATATCACTTTCTATTCTTTTACTTTCAACTATTCTTTATTAATGCCTTAGGTAAGTGTCATAAAAAACACATACATAGATTCTGATTTTTTGATCCAATCTCACAATCTTTCTTTCAACTGGAAGTTTAGTATGTTTATTTTATTGATATATTTAAATTTATTCCTATCATCAATTCTTTAACTTTCTATTTTTTCTGACTTTTCCTTTTTCTCCTTCTTACCTCTTTTCAATTGATTAGATTTTTTAATTCCAAACTCCCCCCTTCCCTAGTTTTGGAACTAGAGCTTTCTTTCTGTTTTTTAAATAGTTCCTTTGAAATCAGAACATGCATACTTTACCTAATAAAGTCTACATTTAATATATTTATAACCTTCCCAAATATCCAAAGAACTAAGAATATCTTAACTCTTATCGTCACGTCCAGTTTACAAACTATTATTTTTTGACTCCACAAATTGCACTTCATTATTTGTAAATTTTTTGCCATCAATAATTGTTCAGATTTACCCAAAAATTTGCCTTTTATTTTATTCAACATTCTTTTTTGTATCTCAGATTTTCCTTCTCAGATCATTTGTCTTCTTCTTGAAGATAATGTTTAGAAATTCCTTTATTAAAAGTTTTTTGATGTTAATTTTTTCTAGTATTTATCTAAATTGTCTCTATTTCATCCTCATGTTGAAAAATAGTTGCGGTGGAGGTGGTTAGTATTAGTAAATATCCATGTGATTTTCTACATTTCCCAATCCCTCTAACGGTTAGTTAGAGACCTTTTGACTCATTCTGGCCAAAGCACTCTGACTAGAAGTGACAAGTTTCACTACCAGACAGAGGCAGTTAGAACCCATGTTCCTTCTGCAGTGATCCACAAGCCCTGTAGCTCCGGCTGACACAGCTACAGAGAGCAGAGCTTCTGTCAACCTAAGTCCCTGAGTAACTGTGTGGAGTAGAGCTCCCTATAACCTAACCTGGATGTGCAATGTGAGAGATAAATAAACTTGTTATATTAAGTGAAAGAGGTTTCAGAGTTAATTTGTTACCACAGAATAATCTAACTTATTTAATGGGTAAATAATTCTATTTAAGAGTTACTATCTCTTAGCACATTAAAAATATTTTCCCACAATCAATCTCGTGCCTTCCATATTTGTTGCTGAGAAGTCAACTATCTAATTGCCATTCCCTTGTTCATAATATATATTTTCTCTTTAGCTAATTTATCTTCTCTTTATCTTTGGCATTCTGAAGTTTTACGGCAATGTGTTTAGGAGCGTGTGTGTGTGTGTGCGCACGCGTGTGTGGGAGTTTCAATTTACCTATCTCACTGGAATCTGAGGTTGCTACCTTTCATCAATTCTAAAAATGTTTCATCCATTGTGTGTTCAAATATTGCATTATTCTCTCCTCTGTTATCTCCTCTTTAAATCTAGCCAGAGGCACTGAACCTTCTCACTCTCTCCTCCAAGACTCCTAACCTCTCTGCTATATTTCCCAGCACTGTCTCCCCATGCTGCATTCTGTGTAAGGTCTTCCAGTCTCTACTCACGCTCCCCAATTCTCTCTTTAGCCATGTTTTTTTCTGCTATTGATTCTTCCACTGAGTTTTTAATTCCAATTTTTTTATTTTTTCATTTCTAGAAGTTCTATTTTGTTCTTTTCCAAATACGATACACATATTTATAATCTTTCTCCTTCCTTACATTTTTATTTCCTTTATAACTAATTTAATATATTAAACATACACACTTTAGTTTTCAACTTATCCTTGCACTTAAAAGATGATTTTTATATTTTATTACTCATGTTAAGTGCTTCAGAGTAGCAGAATTTTTCTCTCTATATTGTTACTTGTATTTTCATGATTTCACATTGCTTATACCTTAGGATATAAGGAACTTACCCCAGGCCCTTCCCTGTCCCTAGATGTCTGGATCTGGTTCACTATAGAACACCCACTATCACAGGTAAACCAACATGACTCCATGTCTGCTCTTTGGTGTGTCTTTCTCCTGTCACTGAGCCTATCTTCAAATTGGTCATCCTTCTACTACAAACTTCCTGATTTTGATTTGGAAGGTTTATGGTTATGTCTGACTCTCAGAGACCTACCTCCTCCTTTCCATATTTCTAGACTGCTGCTGTGTTTTGGAGAATGTCCAAATGTTTGACCTTTGGATAAGAGGAGGACACTGTAAAAACTTTTGCTTACCACCATCTGCCCAGGAATAAAAATCTCTGGACAGGAAGAAATAAAGAAAGAAAGGAAGGAAGGAAGATATTTTTGGAAAATTTATATATATATATATATATTCTTCACACAATAGAGAACATGAGGGTAGGTATCCCATATTCCAATGATGAATTTTCAATGACTAGGGGTGATTTCAAAAAAGAATTCAGTGTGTCATCCATTCATTGCTATAAATCCCGGCATATCAACTATCCTTAAATTGTCCTGCATTTCTAACTGATTTATGGCTCATCAGCATATGTCATTTCAAGTCTTACAATAAGGCACAGGTATCACCTGTTTTGTAAACTTTCTAGACTAAATCATTTCAGTAATGTTCATTTATTTCATATGATAAAACAGATCCCATACTGTTGAAAGAGAATTAAAGAAAAGAAGAAAAGAAAAGAAAAGAAAAGAAAAGAAAAGAAAAGAAAAGAAAAGAAAAGAAAAGAAAAGAAAAGGGAGGGGAGGGGAGGGAAGGGAAGGGAAGGGGAGGGAAGGGAAGGGAAGGGAAGAGGATTGCAATTGTGAATCCTTCCTGCCTTGTTGAGATGTATCTCCTACAACTCAGGAGGGTCTTCTTGAGGACCTGAAAGCCATTCCTTTGAAATTTAACCATCAGGAAGGACAGGGCCTCTGTCTCCCAGTCTCTGTGGAGGATAGAATCCTAACTTTGATAATTGGCATCTTGCAGACACAGCTGGCCTCATCACTTCATGCTAACCAAGTCTTTGTAATCTTTCACTTTCGGGACTCTACCGAGCACTCCGCACCCACTCCCTACTTCTGGTTTTTTTTTCTTTCTTTCTTTTTTTTTGAGACAGAATCCTACTCTGTCACCCTGGGTAGAGTGCAGTGGCATCATCATAGCTCACTGCAATCTCAAACTCCTGGGCTCAAGCAATCCCCCTGCCTCAGTCTCCCAAGTAGCTGGGACTATAGGTGGGTGTCACAATGCCCGACTAATTTTTCCTGTTTTTAGTAAAGATGGGGTCTCACTGTTGCTTAGGCTGGTCTCAAACTCTTGACCTCAAGCAATCCTCCCACCTTGGCCTCCCAGAGTGCTAGGATTACAGGAGTGAGCCACCTACTTCTGTTTTAGCCAGTCATCTCTGCGCAAATCAAAGTTGAGTTCAGTTCATGCTGGACTCTTTTCCCATTGCAATAGTTACTACTGATTAAAATCCGTCCTTACCACTTTAACTAGGGTCCAGCTTTGTTTATCTTTGATATAATGCATAGAGAAAGGCAAAAATAGAAAGAAGACAGAAAAAAAAAGAAAGAAAACACAGATCATAAAATGAAAGAGAGAACAAAGAAACAATAAGGATTCAAAAAATAAATAGACATGACCAAGACAAGATTAAACATATCCAATTAAAATAATTTCAAATGGGATAGAATAAACTAAAAAAGCATTAAATGGAACACAGAGAGTCATGTTATAATGGCAAAGGAGACAAGTCACAATAAAGTTATTACTACTATGAATCTTTATGTACCGAATAATACAGCACTAAAATACATAAAACTTCAAGAAGAGAAAAAACTAAGAGAAATGTTAGGAGACTTTAACAAATTTCTTTTGATTCTTGAAAAATCAAGAAGAGAAAAAACATATGATAAAAAGGATATGAATAACATGATAAAAATATTAATGTAATAACATCTGCTATATAATAGATGTTCAATAAATTTTTATTTACTATTTAAACTTTAGAGCTTGCAAAGAAAAAAGACTAATATTTTAGGTACCCATGTAACATCTACAAAAAGAAATCACAGGTACAGAATAAAAATTTAGACAATGTATACCATTTAACAGGGATTATTTTAGCAATGAATATATCGGGAATTTTCACTTTCTATTATAATTTCTGATTATTTTAATTTTTTACTATACACTTAGTTTATTTTCATAATAAATAAGATTTTTTAAATGTTCTATCCCTTATCTCTTTAGAATTTTCCTGAATATTCCTGAATCATTCCACTTTCTTTCTTTCCTTTCTACTTTCCTTCCAAGGATAAACAATTCATACTTCCTTCTTCTCTAAGATGTTATATCAATTATCCCCTCTGTCCCGAATTTTCACATTTCTATTTCTAATGGCTTCTTCACTTCACCATGCGAACATAGTTATCTTTTGTCCCCAATCCTAGAGCATCCCTTCCCATTAAGGACCCAACTTCCTCTTACCCTTCTTTGCCAAAATTCTATATTTGCCAAAATTCTTCCATTTCCAATATTACAAATCTGCTTCAATCTATATTCTAGACATATACCTATTGAAACATCATTGTTTATGGGCCTTTGTGCTTAGAGTAATTACCAGCTTGCCCCAATCCTCAACTCCATCAGAAGGGCTAAGTCCAAAAGGATCAAGAGTAGAGGGAGAGAGGACTATGAACTCCAAACAAGTCTGCCCCACCTCTTGCAAGAGTCATGAATAAGCATTGCCCTTGGGACTGAGTCCTCCCCTCCCCAGGCCTTCAACATTCCATCAACATGGGTCAGGAATTCATCTGATTCTCAGACTTCTTTGCCTCCATCCACAGAGTCAGGGATCCCAAACACTCATCCATACTCCTCACACTTAGAGTCCCCCCACCATCTTACTTCTTTACTCCTCTGGCACTGATTTCATTATGCCTGCTATTCCTGTTTATGTCAGTCACCACAAGAAGTCCCAGACTCCCAAGTCATTCCCAAAGTCTCATTCCCACAAGACCCCACACATACTTTGTCTCCATCTTCCATGCCTCCCAAACCCCTGAAACTTTTCCACTGTGCCCTCCATATGTCTTGATTCCTCTCCCACATCCAGTTCATCACTTACCATTGCTACCACTCTGGTTCAAGCCACTATCATTTCCTGTCTGGACTAGTGCATTAGCTTCTTGCCTAGTCTGCTTCCATCATTGCTCCCTAAGATCTATCCTTGATAGAGCAGCCAGAATCCTTTAAAATTATGCCGGTGTCACTCCTCTCCTCAAAACTCCAGCAGCTGCCCATTTCATTCAGCGTGAAAGCCAAAGGCCTGCAATGCCCACGAGCCCTGCATCACCTGTGCCAGCCCAGGGTTTATCCTCAGTCCTCCTGCTGTTCACCCCCACTCTCTCCAATCCAGACACACTGCTGCCCTTGCTGTTTCTTCTCTCAGAAATCCACAAAGCATGCTCTTACCAACTCCAGATCTTTCCTTGAATGTCGCCTCCTCAGTGAAGTTTACCCTGATCCCTACATTTAACACTTCAACCCATATCCTCTCCTGCACTCCCAACTCCCTTTATCCTGCTTTTATTTTTCACAGCACTTATCACGTTCTAATAATACTATAGAAATTATTTATTAAGCTTGTGTTTAGTATTTATTACCTGCCTCCCCCACATTCCTCACATTAGAATATTAGCTCCATAAGGGCAATAAACTTTGTTTTATATGTTGATGTATCTCAAGTACCTAGAATGAGTAGACACTCAAGAGATATTCATTGACTGAATGAATAAATAGTTCTCAACCTTGTCAAACCTAATACTCCCTTTTCATAACAAATACAGGATAATATCTTCTTTATTATTACGTAGTGAAAGCCATAAGCTACCTATGTATGTAATTTTTAAAAATTCAAGCAATGTCTTAACTGTAATATGAAGGAAAAAGTAAAGAAAGTAATATACAATAAAATAAAGTATGACCCAATACGAAACTGCTCAGGCATCCCTAAACTAAAAAACACAAGGAAGTAGTCAGATACTTGCATCCATTTGTGAAAGCACCATGAAAAGGACAGGTACAACATGAACTGTATTGATGATTCAAATTTCATGAATGATACCACCATTAAATTTACAGCGTTCTAGGAAAATTCAATATATCTGAAAACTGTGTGGAGGCAGTTCTATCCCAATAGACTCCTGATCTATAAATCCAGCATGGCTACCTCTCTAGAGCATCGGACCTGTTGAGGAGGGGCTCCTCACCTCTTCATCCTCCCTGGGTCCCATGTCAATGAACCCCTGCAATTTTCCTTTCTGCCTTCACCAATTCCTGCCTGGTAACATTGTCATTTGACTCCTCACCTCCTGCTGCTTATCTTTTTCCTCTCCAAATGCTCCTCAACTACCTCCCTTAAGTAATCAACTCTCAAAGTTCTATTTCTACACATAAAATCCAAATCCACATTTCCAACTGCCATGTGGTCATTCACACACAAAAAGCCGTAAGTTACACATGTCTGAAATCAAACTGCAGGCATATCTCAGAGATATTGTGGGTTTGGCTCTACACCACTGCAATAAAGCTAATATCACAATAAAGTGAGCCACACACATTTTTTGGTTTCCCAGTGCATATAAAAGTTATGTTTACACTATGCTGTAGTCTAAGCATGCAACAGCATTGAGTCTAAAATATATATATACCTTAATTAAAAAATGCTTTATTGCTAAAAAATGCTAACAATAATCTGAACCTTCAATGAATCATAACCTGTTTGTTAGTGGAGGGCATTGCCTCAATGTTGATGACTGTTGACTGATCAGGGTGGTGGTTACTAAAGGTTAGGGTGGCTGTGGTAATTTCTTAAAATAGACTGACTGTTCATGAAAGATTTTCCTGTAGCATGTGATGCTGTTTGATAGCCAATTTACCCACAGTACAAGTTCTTTCAAAATAGAAATCAATTTTCTCAAATCCTGCCACTGCTTTATCAACTAAGTCTACATAATATTCTAACTCCTTTGTTATCATTTCAACAATGTTCACAGACTCTTCACCAGGAGTAGATTCCATCTCAAGACACCACTTTTTTTGCTCATCCATAAAAAGTAACTCCTCATCCGTTCAAGTTTTATCATGAGATTGTAGCAATTCAGTCCCATTTCAGGCTCCAATTCTAATTCTAGGTCTCTTGCTATTTTCACCATTTCTGCAGTTACTTCCTCCACTGAAGTCTTGAACCCCTCAAAGTCATCCTTGAGTGTTGGAATCAACTTCTTCCAAACTCCTTTTAATGTTTTTATTTCACCTCCTTCAAGGAATCACAAATGTTCTTAATGGCATCTAGACCGGTGAATCCTTTCCCAAAGGTTTTCAATTTACTTTGCTCATATCCATCAGAAGAATCACCAGTTATGGCAGCCATAGGCTAAAAAATGTATTTCTTAAGACTTGAAAGTTGAAATTACCCCTTGATTGATCCATGGGCTGCAGAATGGATGTTGTGTTAGCCACCATGAAACATTCATCTCTTTCTACTTTTCTATCAGAGCTCTTGGGTGACCAGGTGCACTGTCAATGAGGAGTAATATTTTGAAAAAAAGTCTCTTTTTCTGAGCAGTAGGTTTCAACAGTGGGCTTGAAATACTCAGTAAACCATGCTGTAAACAGATGTGAATAGGCAAAGCTGATTTAGCATAGTTCTTAAGGGTCCTAAGATTTTTGGAATGGTAAATGAACACTGGCTTCAATTTAAAGTCATCTGTTTTATTATCCTCTAACAAGAAAGTCAGCCTGTCCTTTGAAGCTCTGAAGCCAAGCATTGACTTCTTTCTAACTAGGAAAGTCCTACATGTCATTGTCTTCCAATAGAAGGTTGTTTTGTCTACACTGAAACTGTTGTTTCGTGTATCTACCTTCATCAATATTTTCAGCTAGGTCTTCTGGATAACTTGTTGCAGCTTCCATGTCAGCACTTGCCACTTCACCTTGCACTTTTATGTTATGGAGATGGTTTATTCCCTTAAACCTCATAAACCAACCTCTAATAGCTTCCAACTTTTCTTCTGCAGCTTCTTCACTTCTCTTAGCCTTCATAGAATTACAGCTCTGGATTAGGCTTTGGCTTAAGGGAATATCGTGGCTGGTTTGATCTTCTATTTAGAGCACTGAAACTTTTTCTGTATCAGCAATAAGATTGTTTTGCTTTCTTGTTATACATGTGTTCAAGGGAGTAGCACTTTTAATTTTCTTCAAGGACTATTTTCCTTTGTATTCACAACTTGGCTAACTATTTGGTGCAAGAGGCTAGCTTTTGGCCTATCTGGGCTTTCAACATGCCTTCCTCACTAAGCTTAATCATTTCTAGCTTTTGATTTAAGTGAGAGAAATGTTTCTTTCACTTGAACATGTAAAGGTCATTGTGGGTTAGTTAATTGGCCTAATTCAATACCATTGTTTCTCCGGTAATAGGGAGGGCCGAGGAGAGGAGGACAGGGGAACAGCTAGTTGGTGGAGCACTTAGAACACACAGAATATTTATCAATTAATGGGAGTGGTTCATGAAACTCCAAAACAATTACAATAGTAACATCAAAGATCACTGATCACAGATCACCATAACAGATATAATAATAATGAAAAAGTTTGCAATATTGGAAGAATGACCAAAATGTGATACGGAGACGCAAAGTGGGCACGTGCTGTTGGAAAAATAACACCAACAGAGTTGCTCAATGCAGGGTCATCACAAATCTTCAATTTGTAAAAAACACAATATTTGCAAAGCACAATAAAGCAGAGTGCAATAAAATGAGGAATGCCAGTAGTCATCTTCCTCCAAAACCTGTAATTTCATCAGTTGTAACTAATTATGTTTCATCCATTTAATCTAGAAATCACAACCAATTTGATTCCTGTTCTTCTCTTCCTACATCCAATTGATTGCACTGCTCTGTCCATTTTCCCTCAGTGTCTCCTATCTGCTTCCTTTCTATCACCATAGTTAAAGCTAACATTACCTGTAGCTTAGAGTATTGTCACGGCCTCCTAACTAGTACTTCCACTCTAATTTATCTTTTAATACTTCCACAAAAGGAATTTCCACAGATAATAATAGTAGCTAACATTAATTGCTTCTCATATGCTAGGCACTATGCCAAGTGCTTCCCATCTCTTTTTATGTGCACAGCCACATCATAAAGTCAGATCTATTATTATTTAAATTTTAAAGATGAGGCAAAAGAAGTTTGGGGAGGTTATATAACTTACCAAAGGCCATAGAGCTAGCTCAGAAGTGACAACACCAGGAATCCAGGTCTATCTGGCTTCTAAAAACCCTGCTCATATTTGCTTTCTCTGCTGCTTGCTTCACAAGTCTTCTATTCGGTCTCCATCCATCTCCATCCCATCTGCCTTCCTTCCCCTTCCATTTTTCCAATCCATAGGTCTTTCTTTTGGTTTTACTTATCTCCTTATTTAGCAAGGATTCACTCAGCCATTTCAAAGAAGTCCTTCGCAGCAGGCTCCTCTTCTTTCACTGTGTCCACATCTGTCCCCAGCCCTCCTTCTCTTTTCCCAGCTGCTAAGAGAAGGGTTGGAGAAAGAAATGAGTATTTGTGCCGGGTGGCTCCAACCCTTGCAGATGCAGATACACAAAACTCTCTGCATCTCTAGCTTTACTCTGCCTAACTCCCTAGTAAAGCCTAATAAAGTGTTCCTTTATGGTTCTAATATAATGAACCAATTAAGCAAAAAGTGCTTTGTAAAGAGTGCTGTAGAGCGCCCCTACACATGTCAGGTGCAATCACTCAACCTCTTTTTATTATACTTGCGCAGGGCTTCAACTGAATTCTTCTGTGAGAAACAGAATAGGTGCTCCACACAGAGAATGCTGCATGTGTGTTCTGGGTGAAGGGAGAGTATAGCCCTGGATAACCGGAACTTGGCCCGGGAAATCTCTACTTACCATTACTGCCAAAGTCCCGCTTAAAACTTCTTCGGGGTTGCCAAGAGCGAGAAAGACAGGAAGAAAATGGGATAAACCTGAAAACCCCCACTTTAAAAGTCTCCCTAGGAGGGCTCTCCTCTCCGCAGCTCCCTGGAAGTTTTGCGTTTTTGCAAACGTCCTCCCTTCCACTCTCAAGGCCCTGCCCGGTCGCGCGGGGTCTCCTTTGGCCTCCCGCTCCGCAGGGTCCCCGCCTCCCGGCCCCGCCGGCGCGCAGTGGACTACAACTCCCGGCGTGCCGCGCGCGCCCGGCCGGTGCCCTGGCTCCGCGCGTGGCGGCCGCCCAGCTCCGTGCGGGGCAAGCCCCCGGCGCGGCCATGCGGGGAGGTAAGTGATCCGCTCGTGCGGGGCGTGGGAGCGCGCCCGCCCCGTCCCCTCTCCAGGATGAAAGGAAACGAAGAATGCCACAGTGAGAACCGCTCTGCCCTCCCTCGTCTCTGCCGTGTGTCCGGTGCTCCTGCAGCTTGTCGCACCCACGGGCGCGGACTCTGTCACCCTGGAGTGGAACTGAGGGCAGAAGCGCGCCCAGCCCTGCGGAGAGCCGGGGCGCGCCCGGGGCTGCGGGACAGAGCTCGCGGGCCGGGCCGGGGTGGTGGCATGGCTCGGCAGGCGCAGCGGGAGCGCCACACCCCCACACACCCTTTTCCAAAGACAGGCTTCCTCCGGGAGCCCCCAAACTAAAGACCAGCGAACTGTTTCTCCTTGAAAGTTTTAGACAGAAACTTTCCCATCTCTGCCACCGGTGCCGCAGCGAGTCGTTTGGCTCTTGGCCGGCGCTGTTTGTCCCAGAGGCAGCCTGGCGTGCTCGGTCTTGTCCTCACGGTCCCTTCCCCTGCTACTTCTCACTCTCCCGTGGGACAACCTTTGGGAAGCACGGAGCGCGGCCCTGCCCTCCGGCGACTTTGGGCTGGTGGTGCCTGGTGGCGGGTCCTTTGGGACAGCGCCAGCTCTCTGGGCGGGTCTGCTCTGCCTGGTGGATGGGTACTGATCAATAAAAGAAGCCAATCGGAGGCACCAGTTTCCCGCCCTAACTGACCCTCCTCCCCTCCCCCATCTGAGCCCACTTCCAAGTGTGTCCTAAAGTTCTGCTCCAGAATCCTGTGCAAGGGTCTCCAAAGTTATTTTAGCACATCCCATAATGTGCTGGATAAGAAGGTTGTTTGGCCTTTCCCCAGCCTTTCCCGTCTCTCTCCACACACACACCGGGCACACTGCACACGTTCTACAATCACACACACCATACACTACACCACAGACACACGCCACATGATACACCACATAATACACATACCACACACACATTACACACTTCATTTATGCTACACACTACACACACATCATTTGATCAACAGAGTAGAGGGTTAATGTCAGTTTGTCGGAGGGCGTGGCTGAGTACTCGTGTATATATTTATATTCACAAATGTCAGTTTATCACCAAAGTTAGAAACTAGCTGGTAAGTGAAACCTGTTGTCATAATTTAGAATGTCTTTGTGGTTCATTTTTTATAAAATGGAATTGATTTCCTACACCACCTTCTGAAACCTTACACTTGTCTAACTGGCAGACTCTGGATCACAACAGGCAAGATGGGAGGGGATGTCCTTTACATGTAGGAAGAAATGCTTGGAAAAACTTCACAGAATCCTTTCTCCTGTGAGTGTGCCTAAGGAAGAGTTGGGTGTGACTACATTTTCTTTTCCTCTTTCCCATGTGAGGTGAACATGCTTTTGTTCTGAGAAGTGCTGTCAAGAGACCCTCTTCCCCCTGCCCTGTGGACAGGACTCACAGTCCAGCACTCTTCTGTTTGGATTTGGTTGGAGAATAGTTCAGGAATTTCAGATGAAGTCCAAAAGCTTTATGGAATCTGTTGGTGGAAGAGCTCTTTATCTCCATAGGAGTCCACCATTTTGATCAGCAGTGGTAAAAGGTCCACATGCCTGACCCACCTCAAAAAATGGCACTCAAAAATATTTGAACACTTGGAATTGGTTCCTAGATTATTGTTTGCTTTTTCAAGGCGGCAATGATAAAGATAGGTAGAGAGAACACTTGAAATCTTTCTTAGTCATGATCCTTAAAGAAATTGAAGATTTCTAATAATCATTTGGAAATAAGGGGGGAAAAAAGTTGACCTTGAATTTCAGGTTCCATGTTTAGATCTTAGTTGCTGATCTAGTGCCCTTAAGAATTACTGAAGAAAACGGAGGCAGGCAGCTTTCTCAATGGCCTGAATCTGCTCGTATTATAGCAACAGATAACTTTTCCCAGGATGGTTCTGGGCAAACTGTATCTTCTGCACTGTTTTGAATGGTTTTGTTGACATCTTGACCTAAAAGTATCCAAACGTTGACTGGTGTTCATTTCAATGAAGAGGAAACCATGTAGGTTTTCTGTGTATGTGCAGAAAGTTGATGGGATGGGATTGTTCCCCTGGAGCAGTGCCCAGCCAAGCAAGGGAACTGAGATTGTCCAGTGATAACTTAATGAAGAGATTTTATTTCCCAGTCTCTCTACTCCACTTCCAAATTTTCTGAATTGAGATTTAGGGTGGTGGTGGGAAAAACTGAATTATCTTCTTATTTATGTGTAACTAATATAGTACCAGATACTCATAGGTAATAAGTGTTGGTTGAATTTGTTGAATTATGCTTTTTGTGCAACTGGGATAAACAGTTAAAATTAAACCTCTCAGAACTAATTGTTTTCATTTTGTGAAATAAAGTTTTGTTTGTTTCGGTTGGGATTTTTGCTGGCTTCATTTGGTAGGACGAATGCCAAAATAAAAGAATGTGGGTGTTTTCAGAAGATCTGGTCATCTATTTTGCATCCTCTCTGAAATATGTTACTTCCTGCATAATTAAGTAAAAGGATTTGCTGCTGGCCAGAGCTTTCCTTATTCTCACAAAGAGATTACTTAAAAGCCAGCCCTGGGAACTTTGTCCACGAACCTCTATTAGGGAAAAAGAATGACACAGGACTGCAGCTTCTGAGTGTTCACTGGTTATAACCCATAAGCACTGGGTTCTTTTTCTTATTTTTCCCACAGGGTAGAAAAAGAAATAGTTTGAAACATGACATTCGTGCTCAAAACAACAGCAAAACCATATCATGCAGCAACAATAAAGGGGAGGGAGAAAATAAGAGGCTATTGAGACAGCTTGTTTTTCTTTGTACAAGACAGGTGTAGGGAGAATTCTGCAGGTTTTGGACTCGTGATTCATTCACTTCCACTTAATTGTGCTGAAGGTAGTTAGCAAAAGTGAACAGGCACACTGTAGCTTTAAAAAGTCAGCCATGAACCAGAAGGCAGTTGGTGCAGCTTGTGTGTGATTCCTAACGTCATGTTGGCTGAGAGCCAGCCTGGTTTTATTTCACTGTGTCAAATTGTACCTCCTTATTGAATTCCTTTGCCAGCCTACTTTGTGAAAGAAAACATTGGGGTTTCTTTGGCTGTTCTTGATAAGCCTATAAAAAATGATATGTTTTAGTTGCTTATAGGTAGGTTTTCTTTTTACTCTTCCACAAAAAAAAGAAAATAATAGTAATAATAATAATGTAGTATGATGTTGCAGAGTATCATTGTGAGTGTTTTGTTTTGTTTTGTTTTGTTTTCTGAGATGCTTAGAAAATGGTGAATGTGTAACAGTTTCCAACTGAAGTGAAATCATTCTTTTAGCATGAAGCAGCAGCACTATCTTCCTGTCTACTCTGTAACGGTGTGTGAATGTATGCTAATATCTGTATGTATATTAAATGTTGGATTTCTCTAGCAATGATCTAAGTGGTTTAGCAACTGGAAGTTTGCATGTGTGTGTGTGTGTGTGTGTGTGTGTCAAGAGTGAAGATTATCCCACACTTACAGTGTTATTTGTTAATCATCTACTTCTCTAACAGTGATAAAATCTTGTGAATATACTGATGCACTTGCCATGTCAGAGTAATCCCTGGGGAAGGAGTGCCGAAGTATAAAGTGATTTGAGAGGAAATGTATTTAATTTATGGCTTCAGCTGAATGAGAGCAAACACGTTTCAGGACTGTTTTTTTTTTTTTCTTTTTTTCTTAAAGCACTTTTGTTCATAGCTTTTTCATCTTGCTAATTGCATATTAATTGTGGAGGGTTTTTATTTTTTTACAGTCCTCATCCTACTAAACAAAAAGACATAGTGGTGATGCTACTATATCTCCTTAAATGTTTTGATGATTTTTCATAAATCTAATGAGCTGCTACTCTCTCTTACACACACACACACACACACACACACACACACACACAAGCACCACCTTTCTGTGCTTACCGGCTATCTGGCATTTTTGTGAGCTTCCTGCTTTACCACAGCATGGCCATCTCACAGACGGGTTTTTGAGGCTTTCATTGAGAATATGTGAGGTAGGGGAATACTTGCTGACAAAAGCTTTAAGTGCCCTTCTGCATTGCAATAAAAAAAATCTAGGAACAGGGGGAATGGACAAAAAAACAAATGCAATAAGAAAAAAAAAATCACAGCCCATAGTGGGGGAGGGCAGGAAAAGGGGGATTGTTTTTCTCTACTTTGACTCATTTATGAGTTGCAATGTCTTAAGTGAGAGCTTGGCACCCAGAGGAGGCTGTGCCAGTTCACACAGCACTTGTTTAGAACGCGGATTCAATTTCATTTGCAAATGCTTATTGTCAAGGCAGGGAGTGCCAGTACAGATGAAAGCACCCCAATCCGTCTCCGTCTCCTCCAGTTCTTTAGGTTTAATCACATCTCTCCAATCGCTGAGGGAACTGGAGATTTAAACAAACATACGTGAACTGGTGTGAAGCTGTAAAAGGGACCATTATGTTTCCGATTCAGAATATATATTCTTCTCTCACTTTCTAAGAATTAAACACAAGCTTTTCTCCCTTATTGATTAGTTGCTGAAGTAAAGGAACCCTGCAGCCTTCCCATGCTATCTGTTGACATGGAAAACAAGGAAAATGGCTCTGTCGGTGTAAAAAAGTAAGTGAAGCTGGCTTCTGAGTTCTGCTTCTGCAAACAACAGAGGGACTTGGTTTCTATTTTTATACTTCTTGCTTATATACTACAATACCACAGTTGGGGGGTTGTCTTGGTTGTCTACACTGGCCACAAGTTCCCTTTTACCCCGACCCCAATTACCTTTTTCTGTATTCCATTTTTAAGACAGAGATGACTAAGACATCAAAATGCAGATGAAAGGTTTGTGTATCAGGCTTTGGAACAAGGACGGTTGAGGATTTCAGCCCTGCATTCTGTATATTGAAACAAAAACTCCGAGCAAGCATAGCTTCTGCCTTCCAAGTGTATAGGTTACAAGGGCGGGGGCAGAAATTAGAGTTTGGGTTTGTTTGTTTTAATAAAATAACCTCTAACTCTAAAACTAAGAGCTATAGTACAGGAAGGGAAAAAGCTTCAGCAGGAATACTAAGTTGAACAACTTCTCTATCCTAATTTTATGAACTGTTCATTGAATGTGAAACATTGCAGTGCATACCATGGTGTCCTATTTTAATGTCTGTTGTCGCATTTGAAACTTCTGATTATAGGTGTTGTGTAAGAGTTATATGCTTGATTCTTTTAAGTAGGAAATTCAGTTGCGTTATGTAGCATAGTATTCTGAAATAAAACAAAAATCTGTGACTATAAGAAAAAAATGAATATTCTCATTTCAGAATTATATCGAAGCAATAACCACTTTGATTATAAGGAGAAAGGAAGTACTAAGAGGGTGTTTCTTTCCATGTCATTTAGTTTAAAATTGCCATCAACTAGAGCTTTGGAGGAAACTAATTAAATGTAATCCATAGAAGCTGTGATATCTAAATGAGGAGACAGTGTGCTATATGTTTATGAACAGAAGATATATTTTGCTTCACAGCAAAGTTACATTAAAATTAACTTAATAAAATCTCTTTTTTAAAATTCTCAAGTAATTTATATATCAGTGCTATACTGCCATGCTTATTACCATTCTTGAAGTTTGGGGTAGGTAGATGTAAGGAGGAATGAAAGAAATGGATGCTTTTTTATGTATGAATTGGATCAGTGCTGTCTGACAGTATTTTCAGCAATGATGGAAATGTTCTATATTTGTGCTGTCTAAGATGGTAGCCACTAGCTGCATAAGGCTCTTAAGAACTTGAAATGTGACTAGTGTAACTGATGAACTGAATTTTTACTTAATTTTAAGCAATTTTAAAATTAACATCTTTATTGAAGTATAATTGACATATAATAAATCTCATGTTTAAAGTATAAAATTTGGTAACTTTTGATATTTGTGTACACCCGTGAAACTACTGCCACAGTTAAGATAATGAATATATCCATCACCCCCAGTTTCCTTATAACCTTTTGTAATTTCTCCCTTCTGCCCTTTCCTGTCTCCTTATTCCCAGGCAACCATTGATATGCTGTCACTATAAATTAGTTTGCTTTTTCTAGAATTTTGTAGAAATGAATGTGTATGTGTGTGTGTATGTGTGTGTGTGTGTGTGTGTGTGTGTGTATGGTTTCTTCTACTCAGTTTAAGTAATTTGAGATTTATCCATGTTGTGTGTATTAGTGTCTCATTTTTTATTACTGAGTAATATTTCATTGTATGGATATACAAATTGTTTACTGTTTATCATTCACATGATAGACATTTGAATTGTTTCCATTTTTTAGATATTACAAATAAAGTTGCTTTGATCGTTTGTGTACAAGTCTCTGTGTGGACATATGCCTTCATTTCTCTTCCATAAATACTTAGGAATGGGATTGGCTAGGCTGTATGATATGTGTATGTTTAACTTTTTAAGAAACTGCCAAACTATTTTCCAAACTGGTTGTCTCTTTTACATTCCTACAACCAATGTGTAAGAGTGTGTGAGTGTTCTAGTTGTTCTATGTCCTCACTAACTTGGTATGATCAATCTTTTTTATATTAGACATTATGTTAGATGTGGTTTTAATTTTCATTTCCCTAATGACCAATGATGTGTTAAGCATCTTTTCCTGTGCTTATTTGCCATCCATGTATCTTCTTAAGTGAAGCATTGTTCAAATATTTTGCCCATATTTTTATTGGTTAGTTTTTTTCATATTTGTTGGATAGAGACTTTTGATATATTATGAATATAAGTTCTTTATCATATATATGATTTGGATATATTTTCTCCTAGTATGTGGCTTGTCTTTTCATTCTTTCTATAATGTTTTTCAAAGTGAAAAAGTTTTTGAGTTTTTATGAAGTCCCATTTATCAATTTTTTCTTTAGTAGATAGTGCTCTTGGTATCATATTTAAGAAATCTTTGCCTAGCCCAAGGTCTCCATAATTTTCTCCTATGTTTTCTTCTAGAAGTTTTATACTTTTAGGTTTCAGGATTTAGGATTATGATTTTTGAGTTAAGTTTTGCTTGCAGTGTGAGATAAGGGTTGAAGTGTTTGTTGGTGTTGTTGGTAGTGGTGTTGGTTTTTTGCCTATGGATATCCAATTTTTCCAGCATCATTTATTCAAACATGTTTCTGCAACTTTATTGAAAAATAACTGATCACATGTCTGTGGGTCTATTTTTGGACTCTCTATTCTATGCCATTGATCTTTTTTCATATATTTATATGCAAATATAACACTGTTGATAACTGTAACTTGAAATCAGGTAGTGTTAGCTATCCAACTTTGATCTTCTTGTTCAAGATTGTTTTGATTCCTTGCACGTCTACATAAATCTTAGAATCAGCTTGTCAATTTCCACCAAAAAAAAATCGCCAAAGCTGCTGGCATCTCAATTGGCATTGCATTCATTGAATTATAAATCAATTTGGAGAGAGTTGACATTTTAACAATATCATGTCTTCCAACAAATGAACGCAGTATTTTTCTCAATTTGATTAGGTCTTTAATTTCCTTCAGCAATGATGTGTAGTTTTCAGTGTGTAGGTCTTGCATATTCTTGTCAAACGCATGTCTACGTGTTTCATGTTTTTGATGCTATTTTAAGTGGTATTGCTTTTTTAACTTGAATTTCCAATTGTTTATTTTACTGTATAGAAATACAATTGATTTTTGTATCTTGATCTTGTATGCCACAACCTTACTAAACTCACCTATTACTTCTAGTAGGTCTATTACTTCTGTCATGTTTTTTAACACACACAATTATATCTTATGAATAAAGATAGTTTTACTTCTTCCTTCTCAATCTGGATGCCCTTTATTTCTTTCTGCTTTCTTATTTCACTGAGTAGAATCCCCAGTGAAAAGTTGAAAAAAGTGGTGAGAGCAGGCATCCTTGTTTTGTTCCTCCTTTTAGTATTTTGCTTATCTTTGTTCTTCTGTATATATGTGTCACTTTTTTCTGTATGCTTTTAAGATTTTCTCTTTATCGTTGGTATTTTAAGCAATTCGATTGTGAAACTTGATGTGGTTGTGTTCATGTTTCTTGTGGTTGGAGTTGGTTTTGTTTCTTGGATCTACGTGTGGACCTAGTTTTCATCAAGTTCGGAAAATTGTCAACCATTTTTTTCCAGATATTTTTGGCTCCTCCCTATTCTCCTTTGAGAACTACAATTATATGTGTATTTCATCATTTGAAGTTGTTCCATAATTCGCTGATGCTGTGTTCATTTTAAAAATTTTTTTCTTTGTGTTTCATTTTGGATAGCTTTTGATGCTTTGCATTCCAGTTCACTGATCTTTTCTTCTAAAATATCTAATCTGTTGTTAATCCCACCCATTATATTTTTCATTTCAGACAATGTAGTTTTCCTCTCTAGAAGTTCAACTTGGGTCTTTTTTTATATCTTCCATGTCTCTACTTAATGTATTCGTTATTTCTTCTGGCTTCTTGAACATACAGAATATGGCATAATAACTTTCTCAGTGTCCTCGTTTACTAATTCTGTCATTTGTATCAGTTCTTAGTCGGTTTCAATTGATTGATTTTTCTTCTCATTATGGGTTGTATTTTCCTGCTTCTTTGCATGGCTGGTAATTTTTGACTGAATGTCAGACATTGTGAATTTTACCTTGTTGGGTGGGAGATATTTTTGTACTTCTGTAAGTATTCTTGGTATTTATACTGGGATGCTGTTAGGTTACTGGAAACAGTTTCATCCTTTTAAGTCTTGCTTTTAAGTTTTGTTAGGCAGGACCGCAGCTGCATTTAGTATAAGGGGATTTTTTTCCCCTCTTTTACTGAGATGTACTTTAACCAATGCTCCTGAATTAAGAGATTTTGCTCTCTGGCAGGTGGGAAAAGGTACTGTTTCCATCCCTGAATGATCTCTGAGGATTGTTCCCTCTAAACCTCCAAGGTTTGTTCCCCCCTCGGGTAGTTTCCTCACATGCAGTTGCTGATCAGGACTCTGCTGAACACTCAAGGGGAACCCTCTGCAGACCTCCAGAATTCTCTCTTTATCTAGCTCTCTCCTCTCCAGGACTGCCCTGTGCACAACCTGAAAACCTTCCTCAGGGCTTGCCTTGCTTGTTTCCCATCTCTCAGAAATTGCTGTCCTTTACTGCCTGTGACCAATGTCTTCAGTGCCGTTGTTTCCTATATTGTGTATGTTTTTTTTTCAGTTGTTTTAGGCAACAGGTAAATACAGCTCCCATTACTCCATCTTAACTAGAAGTAGAAGTTCCAGTTAGTTTATGCAGCCACAAGTGGCTAGTGGCTAACATGTTGGACAGATCAGAGTTAGATTATAATGCGGAACCCCTAAAGGCATAAAACACAGGGTCTTAAGGCTGTATTGTGGAAGGGGCTGTTTTATGCATTGTCATAGTTTAGAAGCATCTCTGGCTTCTAAACGAGAAGCCAGTGGTACCCCTCTCCAGTCTTGGCAATCAAAAATGTCTCCAGACATTGCCAAATGTTCCCTGAGGGGCAAAATCATCCTCAATTGAGAACCACTGCTCTACACTAACTTTTACATGAGGAATGTGTAACAGGTGGGCTTCTTGGTATCAGAAACTAGTTTACATATTTGTACTGGTTCTTTCTACTTAAAACTCTAAAAAGACCATGAATTTTTAAATATTTCAATCTGGAGCTTCCTCTGCCTTCCTTCTTCTGCCTCTTGCTTTATATATCGTAGAAGCAAGGAGGGGGGAGAGAGGAAGAATAAAGCAAATGTGGTAAAATATTAACATTTTGGGGAATCTGGACATATGGGATTTTTGTGTTATTCTTGCAAACTTTCTGTAAGTCTGAAATTTTTTTTTAATTTAAAAAAATAAAGCCAGTTTATTAGTGGGGAGAGAAAATTTTTCTTCCTTTAGGAAAAAAGCAATACTCCTACCTTGGATTTGGAGACCAGGGGGTAGTTAAGCATGGCCTTGCAATGGAGAAAGCTTTTGACTTTGTCAAGTCTTAGATTCGGAAGACTTGAGTTTGACTTTGCTTTCATTTCTTAACTAGCAGAAGAATATTTACTAAATAAATCACTTAATTTCTGTCTGCCTTGGTTCTCTTGAATGTGAAATAAAAATGGAGAGTTGTTACGGGATTTGAAAGAAAGCACTTCTAAACTGTAGTTATACAGCAGTCATAGTCTTTATTTTCCAATTTAAAAAGCATCAAAGGCCGGGCTCCGTGGCTCACGCCTGTAATCCCAGCACTCTGGGAGGCCGAGGCGGGTGGATTGTTTGAGCTCAGGAGTTCGAGACCAGCCTGAGCAAGAGCGAGACCCCGTCTCTACTAAAAAAAAATAGAAAGAAATTAGCTTGACAACTAAAAATATATAGAAAAAATGAGCCAGGCATGGTGGCGCATGTCTATAGTCCCAGCTACTCGGAGGCTGAGGCAGAAGGATCGCTTGAGCCCAGGAGTTTGAG
>CAUYSK010116317.1:0-82271 GCA_963575035.1 Avahi laniger | reverse complement strand
TATATATTTTTAGTTGTCCAGCTAATTTCTTTCTATTATTTTAGTAGAAATGGGGTCTCGCTCCTCCTCAGGCTGGTCTCCAACTCCTGAGCTCAAACGATCCGCCCGCCTCGGCCTCCCAGAGTACTAGGATTACAGGCATGAGCCACCACGCCTGGCCTGAATCAGTATTTTTTTTTAAATCAATGTTTCATTAACCTACATTCCCGCTTTGAATCACAAACATAACTATTCAGTTAAGTGGGAACTAATCATTCAAAATATTTAGATGTTCTGTTGGTGTCGTGGAAATTGGCGTTAATTGGCTAAGAGGTTAGGCATTTTCCTTTAGAACGGCAACAGTTGAGATTAGAAAAGCTAGGCGAACGTCTTGTTTCCAACTATAGAAACAACAATAACATTGTGTAATTTTGAGTATACCTTTTAGAAAAAAATTGAATGATATCGTGCAATAATGTATCATCAGCAGACATATTTCTTACTTACAATAATTATTTAGAGACCTAGAGTTACTTCTCTATTGAAATAATAGTTTCCTTAATTTTTTTATTAAAAGCAGAGTTTCATATTTCTTAATACTGTGATAACCACTACAAACAAAAGCAGATTTTTGGACAAGTACATGGGGAATACATTCACATTGGAGGTTCTTTCACATTTATTATTTCACACTTAATTTTACACAGTTAAAATATTTAGATCTTCCGGTATGCATTATTCACTGAGGATTTCATGACATACATTACACAACTGGGAAGAAAGCCAAAATTATTTTTTGCAGGATTCCACATTCTTCCTCCCAATAATGAATTGTTAAAAAGAAAAAAAGCACACAATCATTCTCTTACTTTCTCCAGGCCTTTTATTCTAATATCTGTCATCATCTTTCTTGTTTATTTTTTGGTTTAGTCAGAAAATTAAAAAAAAAAAAAAGCCCTGAGAAAGGTAAGAAAATATTTTTCTTGGATTACTTTTGCTTGAAGTTGGATAGATATTTATTATATACAATGACATTGTATGCTAACTCAAATGGCTTACATGAGTACTAACCATGAATGAGAAACCGTTAGTATAAGATCTTGTTGGGATTTTGTTAATTTCACCCACATTGGATGGGCAAAAGATTACAACTGATTTTCAATTTATGCCCTCAAAGGAGTGTCAAGGAGATATATTCACTTTTTTTTTTTCAGAACAATAGTACAGCACTTTTTATTCCTAGCGTCAGGAAATGTTTGAAGATGGAGCAAATGTGGAATTGGATATTGAAAAGATGAGAAACTTTCGGTAGAATCTAGATCAGAGTGATTCCTCCTTTTCTGAGATTGGTCCCAATATATATTCGAACCCAAGTGGCTATTTCAGTGCTAACAGCACTGTAGCTCCTTAACCCAACATGCAGCATTATCTAATCCAAGCTGAGCCAGTCACACCAGTCACACATCCATGACTATTTTTGAGTGATTTAGAGCTAAGCATTTGAATCAAATTTAGCCAATAAGAAACCTCTACTTGGTTTTCCAAACTATAATAAAGAGCAGATTAGTCCTTCTCTATTGGTAGTAACTTTAATACATGGCCTTTAGAACTTATTCATGACCATAGGTATGTGTGGAAAATATGGAGTTCATAGGAAAACATAAAAAAGGATGAGATGAAGGGATGATACAGGGTACCATTTCAGAACATGCCTGTCCTTCCCAAGCTTTCATGAAATATCCCAATATCTTTCCAATAATGCTCACCTTTACTCTCAGCAATAGCAATATGACTTTGACTTATTTGATGGTATACGCATCCTGACTAATAAACAATAACAAATTTCCAACGTCTGGGACATTTAGTTGCTTCGTTTAGATAACTAATTGATTCATTCCATAAATATTTATTAATCTTCTTCAAGAATGGAAATAAGAGAATATTTATAGTCATACATATCCTGATGCCTAAAAATAATCTAAAAATAGTTAACTCTAAATGATTATTAATCTTGGAACACATTTTATGCCAAGTGAAACTACTGTTATTATAAATTCAGCAAGGAAAGTAAAGAGGAAATATACTTTCTTTCTAGGAAATTCAAATTTGGATTAGTTGTGTCAGGCTTATTTTTAGAGATTTGATGATCTGAAAATTATTATGTCACCTTGTTATTGGTTACACATAAATATTAATTTGTGTTTATAATCTTTACCAATGCCAAAAATACACCAAAAGTATTAAATTATTCTTTATTTATCATTGAATTGAAGGAGGCACATAAATGAATGTACATGTGTATTGTTTTATAAAATTAAGCTTATCTATTTTAGGAAACAAAACAAACTTAATAGCTTTACATAAATTTTAAAAGATCAGTGGTTAATTTGTCTTGTCTTAGCTAAAGTCCTTCATAGAGAGGATTTATTATTTAACAATAAAATTACAAAATTATAGTTAAATCTTCCTTTTTTTCAGACAATTACTCTGCATTGAAAACTTACTTCTAATACATTCTTAATATATTAAAAAAGACTAAACTAATTAAACATATATAGGAAATTATAAATTGAGACCAACACAGGTTGACAAGATAGAGTTAAACTTACTGTGCTGAAATACTGACAATTGTTTCTATTTTTTGCATTTTAGACCAGTTTGTGCTATATTTAACAGTGACATTTAATGTTTGGATTGACAATATTTTTTCTGGCTGTGCATTTATGCCCTGAAGTAGGACAAAGAAACAGGAACACATCGCTCTCATCCTTTTCAGACAATTCTCTTGAAGCTTTATTTATATTGGTGTGGATTCAAAACTGCTCTCTACTTTTTAAGATGGTGTTGTTCCAGTTTGACTTTTAGGTCTAAATTATTCTTTTTTCATTTACTTAGCTTTGTACAAGGTCTGTTCTATAATCCTTTCTTTCTCCTTTGGAATTTATTTAATATCGACCATATAGGTATATCTTATTCCACTTTAATAAATAAATAAACTTTATCTATCTAGGGATATAGCAAGTGGGTGGTATTCATGTAAGCACTTTCTTCAGCTCTGTCATATTGTAATAGGGGCTTGTTGTCTAGTTCCAGAAAGACATAGATTGATTGGTAAATCAATTCCTATTATACTTAGATAAAATAGAAGTGATATAGAAAGATGGAGGTGGGGGATAAAGGCTTTTAAAATTAGTTTGATTGTAATTATAGTTATAATTCAATTGCTCCAAATTTCAAGTTCTTCCTTAAGCCAAATTAGGATATTATGGTATGTGTTAAACAAGTCACTAATATGCCAGCCATCTCTTCTTCCAAACACTCTTGGTTATGTTTCATTTCCCTTCCACTTGAATTTAGCTTAGCAGAGGCCAATGGAAAGGATGTGTGGATGTGTGTCTCTTCTAGGTGGAAAGTTTAAGTGCCAGTAAGTGTCTTCCCATACTCTTTTCCCTCTGTTGTGGCTACTGGCAGCAGCCCAGAAAATGGCAATACCAGCCTGGTTCCCATAGCAAGGATGTAAACAACAATGGGAAGAACCCACAGCTAACAGAAATAGACATTGAGCATAAAGAAAAGTTAAATCATAATTCTTGCAGTCATTAGCATGTGAGAGCTGTTTGTTACTTCGGAAATGAGCTAGACTTTCCTGAAAGATACAACTCTCTATACTTGAATGCCATAGAATTACCTACAATATTGATATATAATATGAATCATCTATACTTACCATTAGTATACTTACACTGGGTTATATTGTTTTGTAACTCTCCATTATCTTGCAGTTTTTAATTCATGATGCAACATTTAGTAAAATAATGAATCACTTTTACCTGATAGGGAGTACTTTAGTGTAAAAGTATAACAAAGGTCATGTTGCCTTACCATACAGAATCATGATCTCCTTCAGTGTGATCATATGATGCTTTGTTCAACTTTTTGTATATTTTTCTTCCTGGACCACTGTATTCAAAGTTTACTTTAGTCATTTAAATTATTCAGCAATTATCACTTAAAATTTTTGCTTCCTTTCATTTTCTCTATTTTATTTTTCTGGGAACTTCATAGGATATACATTAAAATTTTCATCATTTTCAAAATCTCTTTTAATATTCTTTTGATATTTTCTATCTCTTTGTCACTCTCCAGTGATTGTATTCTTTGAATATATATTCTAGTTCTTCTTCTCTCTCTTTAAGCTATATCTATTTTCTCTTTTATCCATCTGTTGAACTTTTATATTTCAAAATTACATTTTATTTTTAGAACCATATTTTTCCAAATTTTTAAAAAAATCCTATACAGATATTTTGCTTGCTATTATTGTGCTTTAGCAATTTCAATAACTGCCATCCTAAAAGATATATTTATACACACACACACACACATATATTTAATTTTCTTTAATTTTCAAACATAAATAGTTTCCTTGTAATGTATCTGGTAATATTTTACTATAAGATTAGTGTTATATCTTCATCTGGCAGATCCCTGTGAAACTAAACTGGCATACTTTTTGTCCAAAGAAGATTTGCATGTGTTTCAACTAGACAACAGGAGATATACCTAATGTGGGCGCATTGTAGCTCTCCTCAAATTTCTTGTTATGATTGAGGAATATCAGGTTCAGAAACTTAGGCACAAAGCTTACTAACCGAATATCAGTGATGGTTGGATTAACCAATATCTGAAAAACTTCACTTCTCCCAGCCTAGATCTAGCATAGCTTTTCTTTCTAAATTTTTATTTAGGAGGAGTGTTCTGGAAGAACTCTCCTAATTTTTGTTAATACCAGCAATGCCTCAAAAAGTATGTCTTGTCAGCATCTAGTTCTTCTTAAGTCTTTTAAAGCATCCTATCCCCTCACCCCACAGTCTACAATTAGATCCTAGAATCTACATTTTTACTAGTTCCCTCCTCAGTGATTCTAGGGCAGGTGAATTCTTGAAGAGTTTTTCAGAAATACTTCTGTGAAAATGTAAATAATTTATTTTGAAAGCCATTTAAAGGGTCTTAAGGAGACCAATAGCAGATTAAAATATTATATTTCAGAATGATCATTCTGGTATCACTCTATGGAATAAAGTGAAGAAATCATTTAGAAGAAAACAGTTGGCTCCAAGTTCAGAGAGAGACATTTTGACAGCTTGAGCTAAGGTAGTGACAATATGAAAAGAGAGAATTGTGACCTAAAACTTAAGTATAATTAGAGGAATTTAAAAACTGTTAACTTGTGAGAGATCAATAATTGGAAGAGTCACATTCTTTGTTTTTTGCTTATCTTTATGGATTCTGGTTATAGTACCTAAAGCAGGAAAGTCAAAAGTTTTGATGAATTTTCTTTGGGGCTTAGAGACAGTATAGGATTACTTTAACTTTGGACACTCTGAAACTGGTGTGAATCTCTAGGGATATTCAGAAAGCAATTATATGTATAAGTTTGGGAGTCAAGATGTAGATATGGGTTTGCTATCTAAACTTTGAAGAAATTAGCATATATATGCTATCAGAGTACATGAAAATAAACTAAATGGCTGAACAAGATTGCAAGGAGGGGAAGGAAAAGAGACAAAGAATATTAAAGTATATCAAATTAAAAACTGACACAGAAGTGGAACTAGTAAATATTGCTGTGCTAAATACATATCTGACCACAAAATAAACCATACTAAGACAATAGTCTGTATTAGGTTTTATTTTTCCAGTTTTAGACAATCTGGAAACTAGTCTCTGAGTTTAGATAATGATTTACAGCAGCATTATCAGCCATTATTGTTTATCATAATAACTTACAGAGCTTTGCAGCGATACACATTCTTGGACCTCATCCCTGGAGGCTTCTAATCAGAAGATTTTTGATGCCTTGCCAGGTTTACAAATCACAATTTTATACTTATCCATGCAATTTCACATGGAGCTAAGAATTAAAGGTTTAACTGATAATGACTTAATTTGTACTATAAATAAATATATATATTGCTATTTAATTATTTTAATATTTATATGCATTTATTTATAATGAATTGTGACAAGTATTTACCTATTGTTTCTGAGATTCAATTCAAACATTTTATGCCTACAGTAAATTAAAGAGAAACTTCTAAGAAACATACTCTCTTTTCTTTCTGTACCAGTATAATGCTTTTAAATGTTTAATGCTATATAGCTGAAGGTAAATATATTTCAAGATAAATACCAGAGAGAGAGAGAGAGAGAGAGAACTGTGTTAATATATAGGAAGACTGGATTAGCATTCTTTATGCATATGTTTCCTATCAGTTATACTCAAGGGGCACTTTTCACTCAGAAATCCACTAGGTGGCATTACAAACTGTACTCTTTAATAATGCATTGATTAAACACTTAATAAAATTGTGTCATAAAGCACCTGCTCATAATTTCTTTCAAATAATCTGAGCTAAGTTTTGTACCTTTATTTTAGAAAGGAATAATTTAAGACTTTCATTAAAATTGAAATTTATCAAAAGTTTTACTGAAAATCTATAAAGTTGCTTAAGTATGTACACAATACTGAAGGATATAGTTTGGGGGACATTCTTATAATGTCATATTCTTACTCTCCTGAGACACCTTTAAGTTCTCATAGGCTTTATATTTCAAAATCCCACCTGTTTTTAATGGATATTGTCTGAATAAGGAAATAAAAACAATGAAAATAGCTCATATAGCAAAACCTCGAGAACACTTATTAATGAAAGTTGGCATTTATAACTTGAGGCTAATCTGATGCAGGAAAATATTTTTTCTCATTTCTACTTAAAATTGTTAGACATTCAGATTGTGTCTGTTTAAAACCATAAGGTTAAACTTTCGAATCACCTGAGGAGTCATTTTAGTCAGATATTCAATTGAAATAATCCCTTGTTCCTGATAGGATTGAATTTTGTTTTAGGATTTTCATGGAGAGATTATTTGTGTAATACTCCCCCAATCTGAGGAATGAAAATGCAGCTTTTTAAAAATGATTAGAAAAAGAAAGTAGAGGATTTTTGGAAGAGACACTAGATGTAAAGTGGATAGAAAAGCAGGAATATATGTTTGTGAAATATGGCCTTTCCAGAAATAATGGAAGCTGCAGAATTATACTTCCATGCCTTGTAAATGCATTTCTGCATCTGTGAGGGAGGTGGGAATTGGGATGAGAGGGACAAGTCTAGTGCCAGCTACGTTTGCTGGCAAGAATTCCATTTGAAAAGAGTTAAATTGAAATCAGCTACTTGCTGGGGAAGGGGTTTCAGAAATGCCACAGGGTATATATTAAAATGTTTTACTTAGTTATGCAAGACTGTGTGAGTTATAAATGGCACCTAAATTTTTCCTGTCTCATATGGTTGGGAAATCTGTATTTCTTGATTAAGAAAAGAGTACAAGGCTGGTGTTAATCTTATGTTTAAAGCAATGCTTTCACACAGTAAAATTAATTAACTTACTCCCAATTTAATAGCATTCTCCTGGACCCAAGTGAAACATACAAAATTGTAAGAGAGTATTGGGATGTGTGAATGAGTGGTAGATGGTCAATATTTGTTTTGCTAAGAAATATGATAGAAGAGAGAGATCATAATTGGGTTAATGTGGTTAAATTGTAAAATAAGTAGTAATATAAGGAGATTCACTTAATGGGATAAAATAAGAAATGTCATGCATCTGTGTTTCTCAGTGATGGGGTAAATCCATTTCAACTTAAATCAAAATGTGAGTGCTACTTTTTTGGATAAAATAAGCTAAAAAATTGAAAAAGTAACTGAGGGTTAAAATACAAACTGCAAGAATAATTTGAAGATAATGAAACACTCATGGCAAAGAAAAATATTATACTATCACTTGGACAGAGAAACAAAAATCATTCCCCCCCCCAAAAAAAGAAAAACAAGAAAAATTAAAATAAATACTTTCAGGATTTATTAATTAGGATACACATATGGGTTTTGTGTGTGTGTGTGTGTGTGTGTGTGTGTATAGAGATAGATAGACAGATAGTTAATAGTTTCTGTAACTAAATATCTGATCTATCTGCCATTGCGGCTACCTGATCTCTTCTTCCATCAGTGTTCCTGTTTTAGCTAACTCTTACAGTATGTTTGTTCAAGTCAAAACCTTTGGGTTATTCTTTACTTTTTTTTTTCACACCACATATTTAGTCTGTCAGCAATACTTGATCCTGCCTTCAAATTATATTTAGAATCCAGTCACATCTTATTTTACTTGTCCTGCTGCCACTATGATCCCAGTGGTCAATATCTCTCGTGATGTTTACAGTTTTATCCTCCTAACAATATTCCTGTTCTCACCATTGCCACCTCCCCAGTATACAAGAGAGCAGCTTCAGTGAGACTGATAAAACCTCCTCTCAACACTCCACTGACATCCTGTCTCATTCAGAGCAAAAGCCAAAGTCATTATAAGGGTTTCAAAATGATTCAGTCTTCCTCCCTTCTCTCTCTCTCTCTCTCTCTCTCTCTCACACACACACACACACACACACACACACACACATCCCTCTTCTGACCCTATCTCCTAGCTGTATGCTTCTTTCTTTAATAAAATGGACAAACCTTTGGTAACACTAACCAGAAGGAAAAATAAAATAGAAAAGAAAAGAAAAAAAAGGTATTCATATCTGAATACAAACAATATTAAGATTTTTTTAAGTACATAGTCAACTTTATGATGACTAATTTGAAAACTTGGAGGAAATGTGTAAATCTCTTATAAAATTAAATGTATAAAAACTGACAAGACTTCTTGTTTGGCATTTGACATGTAAGGAGCTTGGATGTCACCTCTCTACCCAAAGAAAAGCTGAATAAACCAAAAAATAAACAACTCTTTGTAGATCCATCAGAGAAATAAAGTCACTGGGCAAACAAAATTAAAGAGACAAACAGATGGGTATGGAGAGTCACAACTTACCAAAGCAGAAACCCCCAAGCAAACACCTCCCCTGGAATCAGTACCAGTAGGAAAATCCAGACTGTAATTGACAAATTACTGGAAGCTCAGTGTAGATAAGTCTGAGTTAAAAAGTCTGAGTTTTACCTGCTAGAGATCTTCAAAGTCTTCACAGTGAATATCAAAGAATAATCCCCTCAGGTTTCCAGCAGGAGGAGGGGAAAATAACCATTTTGAAACATCCTAGAACACCTGTTTTTCCTAATAAGGCTTATCCTCAAGAAAAACTATTTTACCATAGCCTAACCTATTGGAGTTTTATCAGAGTCTTAACCAACCAGGGGGAAGCTGGCCTTCTATTTGGGGAAGGGAAATACTCAGTTTTGGCCCCCAGCAGCCATCCTGTCCCTCCTCAGTTGGGGGGAAAACTTGAGAGGTAATTGTAATATTCAGAGCCCAGGGATAGAAGCTCATTAAAACACTGAGACCTAATCATAAAACTGTGGAATCATTCCCCTTACCCCATACCTTACCACCATATCACTAAAGGCATATTTACGAGTTCCTTTTGCCCAGTATGTTGTTATCAACTTTCAACAAAAAATCACAAGGCATACTAAAAGGAAAAACACACACACACGCACACGCACACACACTCACACACACACACAGTTTGAAGAGAGAGCAAGCATCAGGACCATACTCAGATATGACAGGGATTTTGGAATTATTAGATCATGAATTAAAAGAAAAAAACTATAATTAATATATTAAGAGCCTAATGAAAAAAGTAGACAACTTGTAGAACTTGATGGATACTGTAAGCAAAGAGTTGGGCATCCCAGGAAGGGATCAAAAAGAAAGCCTGAGAATCATGAAAATTGTAATGGAAATGAAGAATGCCTGTGATGGGCTCATTAAGAGACTGGACAAGGCTGAAGAAAGAACCTTTGAGTTTGAGGATATTTCCAAAACTGAAAATAAAGAGGAAAAAAACAAAAGAACTGGAAAAAATGGGACAGAATATCTAAGAACTGTGACAAAACTACAAAAGGTACAACTATGCATAATAAGAATATCAGAAGAAGTATCATAAACAATATTTTAAGCAATAATGATTAAGAATTTCCCCCAAATTAATATTAGATATGAAGTGACAGATCCAAAAAGCTCTAAGAATACCACATAGTGCAAATATCAAAAATATTACACATGGAAATATTATATTCAAAGTTCAGAAAATAAAAGATAAAGAAAAAATCATGAAATAAGATGGGGGAGCGGAAATACATAACCTATTGAGGTATATAAAAAAAAGAATTACATTTGCTTTACAATGGAAACCATTTAAGCAAGAAGAGAGTGAAGTGCAATATTTGAAATATTGTGGAAAAAAACCAAATAAACAAACAAAATCCCAACCAATCCAGAATTCTTTATTTTTCTTAAAAAGTGAAGGAGATACTTCAGTTAGAAGAATGGTCTGCAGTTTCATCCAGGTTGTTACAAAAGACTCTAGATCATCTTTTTTTATGGCTAAGTAGTACTCCATGGTATACATGTGCCACATTTTATTCATCCACTCATGTATTGATGGGCACTTGGGTTGTTTCCACATCTTTAAGTGAAGTATCATAAGAATGGAAAAACAAACACCACATGTACTCAATACTAAATTGGAACCAATCAATCAACACTTACATGCACATATGGAAGTAAAACTCAACAGAAATCAAGTAAGTGGGAGGGGGGAGGGGGGATGGGTAAATTCACACCTAATGGGTACAATGCACACTATCTGGGTGAAGGGCACACTTACAACTTTGGCTAAAACTGTACAAAAGCAAATTATGTAACCAAAATGTGTGTACCCCTATAATATTCTGAAATTTTTTTAAAAAGTGAAGGAGAAATAAAAACTTTCTCATAACAACAAAAATTAAGAGAATTTGTGGCGTAAGAAGGAAAATAATATAGGATAGAAACTCAGATCCACATTAAAAAAAAGAACATCAAAAAAAGTAAAAATAAAATAATTTTTTAAAATTTATATTTGATCTAACAATTAATGGTTTTGTTATCAGCAAGAAGACAGGAGTTGTATCTCAAATCTTTCTCCCCAATTTGGGATCTGGGGCAAGTTTTAAGGGGTTGGAGGGCAAGGGAAAGTGTTAGGAAGGTTGGCTTGGCAGAGTCTGACTAGAGGGCTTCAGATTTAAGCATTTTTGGTAAGGTTATGTTGAGGTGGAGTTTAGTTCTGGATTTTCCAGGTAAATTGGCCTCTTGCTTTTTTTTTTATTTCAGAAATGAAATTTATTTATTGAAGATATTTTTCCAATTGGGTATTCTTGGTGTCCTTGTCCAAGAATAGTTGATCACATATACGTAGGTTTCTTTCTAGGCCCTCTATTCTGTCCTATTTGGTCCATGAGTCTGCTTTTATGCCAGTATGATACTGTTTTAATTATTATAGAATTGCACTATACTTTGAAATCAGAGATTGTGATGTCTCCAGCATTGTTCTTCTTGCTCAGAAGAAAAACAATTATTTCTCTGTTCCCAAAACTAATTACTGGTTTGCCTAAGAAAAGCTGAATGAGTGTGATGGTACCTAGGAAACCAGCTTTGCTAGTGTTAGCACTTGACCTTCTGTGAAGACAAGCAGATCCCTGACATAAGCAAATATTAGTCAATAGTATATAAAGTGTTCTTTAAAGTAGCTAAATCTTGTTTGTAGATACTGTGGCACAGATATGCTGCATCTGGATTTCAGCCGAACCTTTTCTTCATTGTGTAGTTTAATCTAAACTGGTAAGTTTCCAGATGGTTATAACTAGTATTGTTTCAACTAACTTTTTCTTTAATCAAGTAATAATGTTAATTCACTTGAGAAAAGCAGTTGGTAGCACAGCACCAGTGAATGTTCTTTCTACTTCCAAAGGTAAATAAAACTTAAAGTATAACTATAACATACATGTTCACATGTACATATACATGTAATAATTACTGAAATAAACTTTCATAAAATAATACTTATCCCTATTATGCTTAATGCATTCATATTTTCGATTTCATTTATTCAATTATTAATTATTAATTATTCAATTATTTCAAATTAATTTTATAATCCCACTACTAGGTCATGATATTCTAATTCACTATTTCAGGTTCAGAAACACTGCCCTAGATGTAATTATATAGGTAATTTTGGTAGTGGAGCAATTCTAAGCATATGGAGCTATGGTACAAGAGAGCAAATGTTATGCTAATAATGAAAGGGTAATGAATTGAGAAATAAAGCCAGAAAAAGAGGCATTGTATGTGTATGTGTGGTGTGTGTGTGTGTGTGTATGTGTGTGTATGTGTATGTGTGTTTTCCTCTTATCTCTCTTTTCTTTACTGCTTCCTGATAAATCCTTTGAAAAAGAAAAGCGTGACATATGGGTAAGTTTCACTAGACAAATCTGGTTGAGTCTGTTAATAATGTAATCTAGTGGGGAAAAAAGTGTAATCAATGAAAATTATATATACAAAAAATATTGCTGAAAGAAGGTAATAAGTATATAGTCTCAGTCTAGTCTCTTTAACTCTGTAGCTCATCACTTGAAAAGAGGTTTAGAAAAAATTTGTGGTAAATATGGATATTTCAAAAAATCAATTCCCAGATAACCTGAAGAAATCACCTTAGAGCTGATAGTAGTTAAGGAGAGGTTGTCAAATAATCAAACATGGCTGCTCTAAATAAAATTTTCTAGAATTGTTTCTTGAGAAAACTATTTTTAGATTACGGCTGCAAAAGAAATTCTCCAGAAATCCTCCTTGTATAACTATCTTTAGGATATTGGCAAATGGTGAAATAATCTTCTCTGTCCACTTAGTCCCAGGAGTAGATTTTATAATGCAATCTCCAGTTCTGATATTTAAATCTTTAGAAATAACGCTGTCAATCATTGGAAACCCAGAAGAGTCAGAGGACATAATGTTGTCAAATTTAGACATAATATATACAAGTCTAAATGGATTTTTGTGGAAAGATATAAACATCAGGAGATAATGTGTTATCATTATTAAAAGTTAAAATAAGAAAATAATTGTTATCACATGAATTTGGTTCCTTAAAACCAATTAAAAGAGGTCAACTTCATCCCTATTCACATTTTTCCCTTGTCATCCTTTTTAATATGGCAAGAAAAGAACCTCAGAAATAAAGTTTATCTTTTTGCAAATCCATATTTCTTGAAAGTAGAGGATTTAAGTAGCAGAAATACTTTAAATATAGATCACTATTCTAATACATTTTGGAAGAAAAACTTGTTCCCTGGAAATTTCATTCCAAGGAAAATGCCTCATAGCAGTGTAAAAGCAGAGAAAGCCACATGCAAAATGTGGTATGATTCAGCACAAGTTGCCAAATCTTGATGTGCCAGCCCAGGCTTTTCTGATAATCACTGTGCCTACCTCGAGAACTTAATGGGAAAGAAACAAGTGCTTGACTAAAAAAAATATCATTTGCTCTCTGCCACCTTGGGTGGTCCTTTATCTAACCACACCATAGGCTTTAGCCCTTACTTAGTTTTGAGAATTCATTGTGACACTGGATGACCAATGTGATTTAATATGTAGTCAATCAGTCATCAACTATTTAATATACAGCCACTCAGCCACAATCAGTCACCATGATGGATATTTTATTTATTTATTTATTTTTTTGAGACAGAGTCTCACTCTTTTACCTGGGCTAGAGTGCCATGGTGTCAGCAGAGCTCACAGCAACCTCAAACTCCTGGGCCCAAGCAATCCTCCTGTCTCAGCCTCCCAAGTAGCTGGGACTACAGAGACATGTGCCATCATGCCCGGCTAATTTTTTTCTATATAGTTTTAGTTGTCTGATTATTTTCTTTCTATTTTTAGTAGAGACAGGTTCTCACTCTTGCTCAGACTGGTCTTGAACTCCTGAGCTCAAACAATCCGCCCGCCTTGGCCTCCCAGAGTACTAGGATTATGGGCATGAGCCACCGCGCCCAGCCCATAATGGATATTCTGATGCCCTTATTTCATGCCTAAAATAATAACATCATCTATACCTTGTTTGATTATTTACATATACATAATGCAATAAGATTCCTCTCTAATGACTTAATTTATACCTTCTTCTTTCTCTCTCTTTGTCTCAAATTTTTCAATTGTGTCCTTGACATTTCTTGATTCATAAATGCCCTATCTTTTGCCCTTAACTGCCAGTAGGCTCTCCTTGAAGGATATCCATTTCCTATAGCCTACACATTGTCTCATCTTCAACTCCAAGGCAGCATCAGGAAAACGTTTTTTCCTTTAATAAAACTCTTTCTTCTTTGAGGCTTATTCCACTGAGCTTCACTACTTTCTATTCTTTCTATCTTTTCTCAAGCCATCTAATACTGTAATCCACTCTTGTATTTTTTTCCCTAAACACCACTGTTTTTTGTCATAGCTCACTCCTCTTTAAGTCGAAATTCCGTCACTTTATCTATTCTTTTTCAGATTTCCTGAGTATCACATCGTACTCTTTTCCTTTTTCACAATCCTAAAGGAACAACAACAACAACAAAACAACCGTGCACTCATATAAAACCTGATCATGTGTTTACATGAAAGCTGGTGATCATTGCTAGGAAAAAGAAAAAAAGCAACAACAGATTTTTGGCCACAGATTTTGACAATAGAGCAAAATCATAACAAATTTCATCATAACAAAAACTTTTCAATACTACCTGTGAACCCCACATCATCTCACTGCTCTGTTGAGTTAGCCACACTTTGCAATGAATCCTTTCTAAACATTTTAATTCTCCATCCAAACACTTTCTCAATAGAAAACATTTCCTATTAACAGAGATATTTAGTTGTTGAACAGTATAGGTGTTCTTTGTTTGTGAGAATCTTAATTTTTAAATGCAGATTGGCTTATTAATGATAATTTTGTTTGTGTCATAAGTGGTGATGGTAACTTTTTGTTTCAAAATAGTATATTTTATATGACACAGTTTAAAAATGTCATTATGGAAAACAATATGAAGGATTATCAAAAACACAAAGTTAGAACTACTATATGACCCAGCAATCCCACCACTGAGTATTTATCCAAACAAAAAGAATTCAGTATATCAAAGGAGTATTTGTGCCCTGATGTTTGTTTTAACACTATTCATAATAGCCAAGATATAGAATCAAACCAAGGGTCCATCAACAGATGAATAGATGAAGAAATTATGGTATATACATTCAATGGAATACTGTTCAGCAATGGCAAGTTCTTCCCTATCGATAATTAATTTAAATGAGTATGGATTAAACCCTTCAACCAAAAGACATACAGTAGAAATGGATTAAAAAAATCCAAGATCCAACAATATGCTATCTACAAGAGACTAATTTTAAATATAAGGACATATAAAGGCTAAAAATAAAAAGAAGAAAAAGATATTTCATGCAAATGGTAACCAAAAGAGAGCAGGCAGGAGGCCATATACAAACTTTAAGTAAAAAAAACTGCCACAGAAGTCAAAAAAGGACATTATATAATGGAAAAAGGGTCAGTAAACCAGAAATATATAACAATTATACATATATATACACCTAACCACAGAGTACTCAAATATGTAAACAAAAGTTGGCAGAATTGAAGGAAGTAATAGACAATAAAAAAATATTAGTAGGAGATTTAAATACCTCACTGCCAACAATGGATAGATCAATCAAGCAGAGGATTGATATGGAAACAGAAGATTTCAACAACACTATAGAACAATTGGTACTAACAGACATTTATAATATTCTACTCAACAATAGCAGAATACACATTCTTCTCAAGCACACACAGAACATTCTCCAGGAGAGAGTACATATTAGGACACAAAACAAGTTAAAAAATCTAACAAGATGGAAGTCATATCAAGTGTCTTTTCCAGTCACAGTGGAATGAAATTAGAAATCAATAACAAAGAGAGAGTGGAAAATTCACAAATGTGTAGAAGTTAGCAAGCTCTTGAACAACCAATAAAGAAAGATACCAAACAAATTAGAAAATGTCTTGATACAAATTAAAAAAAAGACCCAATACACCAAAACTTATGGGATGAAGCAAAAGCAGGATTAATAGTGACGTGTATCATAGTAAACTCCACATTAAAAAAAAGAAAGATCACACATAAATAGCCTAATTATATACCTCAAAGAACATTAAAAGAAGAGTAAAACTAAACCAAGTTAGAAGAGGGAAAGAAATAAGAAGGAATACTTCAAAATTAATTGTATAAGACCAGAATCACCCTGATACCAAACTCAAAGATAATACAAGAAAACTGCAAACCAATATCTCAGGTGACTATTGATACAGAAATCCTCAACAAAATACTAGCAAACCATATTCAACACATTAAAAGATTATACACCACAACCCAGTGAAATTTATTTCTGGAATGCAAAGATGGTTCAACAAATGAAAATTCATCAATGTAATATATCACTTTAATAGAATGAAGGACAAATAGCCACAATCATCTTAATTGATACAAAAAAACCCCACATTTCATAAAATTCAACATATTTTCATAATAAAAACAGTAAAAAAAGAGAATAAACAGAAATTGCCACAACATAAATCACACAATATATGAAAAGTCCACACTAACATCATATGCAATGGTGAAAAGCAAAAGCTTTTCCTTTAAGATCAGGTATAATATAAGGATTTCCTCTCTCATCACTTCCACTCAGCAGAGTACTGAGTACTAGAAGTCCTAGCCAGACCAATTAGGCAAGAAAAAGAAATAAAATATGTTCGAATTGAAATAGAAGTACAAATATTTGCTGATTTTCATGGTGTTTTTAATAATATTTCCAATATGAATGGGTTGTGTTGTTACTGAACATGGAGTTGGAACAAAATCTCTCTCAAAGGGAAATACATGTTGACTCCAGCACTCCACTCTGAGACCTAAAATATGTATATATTCTTTAGTCAATATTCAAAGTACTCTCCTATTCTTTAATCAGAAGTAATTTCTAGGATAGGCAACTATCTCTGTATGTGACAAAAGAAGACAGACTTCAAACTTATAAACGATATTCAGGTGACCGGTGAACAATGCAGATATTAGGGGCACTGAACTATCTCACAGTAGAATATTCAAATATAACACTTGTCTTCCCAGAAACCGAACAATAACCTACTGTTTACCAGAAGCTTTACTGACATCATCAAAAGTCAATTAACACATATTTTGTATGTTGTGTATATTATATCATGTTCTCTTGAAATAAGCTAGAGAAAAATGTTATTTAAAAAATCATAAGGAAGAGAAAATTCTTTTATAATACTGTAACGTAATTATTGATACTGTAAATTTACATTGTGTTTACGACATCAATCATCTATCTGAAATGGCAGGCAACTTCAGCTGCAGACTTCAATCTATAGTACATATCTAGCAATTTAACATTTTTTTTGTAGTGTCATGACTTTTCTCTGCTTCTTGGAAGCACTTCCAGCATCACTAGTGGCACTCTATGTGGGTTTCATAGCGTTATTCGAGGTTTACAGTATGGTACCACACGTGATGAAAAATATGTAAGAACCATGAAAGGTTACTTTTTACTGTAATATGCAGTTTATGGGAGAGATGATCTGCTCATGTATAGATGATTAGCATCACATGACATTTTAAGTGGATACTCATAAAACTTGAGCTCATCAAAATAGCAACAGGAGGTGGACACAAAATTATTAGTTAATTTTATGCAGTTATAATTTAATATTGCATTTTTACATTTGTTTACATTTCTCTTAGGGCTAATAGTGTCATGTATGGTGTGTAAGTGTTTGTATGCATGTTTTGGTAAACTTTAACTTTTTATTATAGATTTATGTATGTTTTATAGTAATAAATGATAGAGTAGTACCTACACTCATGACATACCTAATCTTTTTTATTTTTTTCAATATTTCTAGGCTATGAGGTTTGTCTGCAAGTTTTTTCAAATTGTCGCAAATCTCCGAAATAAAAATGCTCATGTAAGTTGACGCATAATTCAAACCTATAATGTTCAAGTGTCAATTGCATTTTGTTAAGCCACATTAATTTCCTCCTGTGTTAAGGACAACTTGCATCTTGTTTCAAGAGATGTTTTTTTTAAAGGTCACATTACTCCCATTAAAAATGCTTAAACCTAGTGAAAGAACATTTTATTATAATACTTTGGATTTTTCTAAATGCATGATGTGTTTACTTGTCACCTGAGCTCAGAATGATAACAATTATAGTAAAAAAAATATGCTGTGGTCTGAATATTTTAAACTTTTGACACCAAATGCTGTTGATTCCATTTTTTTAAATTTAGTTTTCTAAACTTACCAGTAGATTCAGCAATCGAAATACGTATACATGATATTTGCCAAAAGTTTCTGGCAGAGATTCTAGAAAAACTGTGTTCAACATTTGATGCTGATTGTTGAGAAGATTTTTTTAAAAACTGACAAATTAAACATTTTTCATTGTTTTTCTCATACTTTTTTTTGTTTTCCTATCCAAAATTCTATTCTCTCTCACATCTCCAACCAAGCATTTCACCCATTTTGATGGTTTCCCAAAAGTCTTCTAAGCATATGTTTGGTGAGTCTATGTGTATGTGTCTTCCCTCCTGTTTATAGCTCTTGGAATAGTTCCATTTCCCCTTTATGGACAGGCACATTCTTGGTTTTCCAAAACAAAAGGATACAATTTCTGAATAATGAGATAAAAAGATTATAAGGTAGAGAAAATAGATGCAAAAAATAGATGTCCTAGTGAAAATAGAAGGCATTTTCTATTCTAAATGGTGATTATAAGAAGCTGCTTTCAATTGCTCTGTCAGTGTTGGAGTTTTGTCATGATTTCAGCCCAGTTACTGTGTACTATAGAGATCTGCCAAATCATTTTAAAAGATAATTTTATCTTTTGCAAATTTTAATGTTTATATTATGAATTCCCTGAACCAACTTTTTTATACTTTTGGAATACAGGTAGCAGTGTAAAGTCATTTTTATATGACATTAAATTTTGTTAGAAAATAGTTGTACTTTTTATTTTAATAAAAAGAAATGTAATATAATTTATGTTTATTAAAAATGTCTAATATCTTTTAAGTAGTTCTTTTTAGAGTCATATATGCATCCTTGTTAAAATATTACTAGACACTGTTTTAATTGTTATTTTGTATGTAAGTATATATGTGTGTGTTCATATGTATGTCCATGTGTGTCTGTGAATAGGTACTCATTTATAACTGAATTTTGTCCTGGATTAAGGCCTGCTTTCAGATAAATATACTGAAGTACAGTGAGAGTAACTCATCCATGGAAAATCACATAGACAATAAGTGATGAACCCGAGATTCAAGGATTTTAGCTTGGGATCTTAAAAATTGGCCTATTCTACACTCCATCTCTATTACCAAATTATCACACAGGATACTGAAAGTATGTGATATGCAGGCAATTAAATAGGTTTTAACTCAATACTTTGACTCAATACTTTTCAAACCATTAACTTTTTCAGTTCTTTTAATTTTTTTAACCTTTAGTTCTTTGAATTACTGCTTATTTATTGTTTTCTATAATTGTCTTTTTCTAGCACACAGGTGCACATTGTTTTCTATAATTGTCTTTTCAAGCACATGTGGCTTATATAAGCCACAAACATGTCTTAATCTAACATACATTAGTGTAATATATTTATTAATATACTTTACAATTAAATCAATAATCAATATATAATTCTATATGATATAGACACATATTATAATTGTGTTATCATTACTATTTGCATAAGCTAGAGTTGACTTTTTCTATTTGTCAAAACTGAAAGAATGCTAAATAATGCAATACAATCCATTACTAATACCATATTAATTTTTCCTGAATTCAACAGTCATTTTAACTCCATTTTGCTATAAAGCTTCAAGCATTTATTTTTTTATGTTTGCATTTCTCTCACTTTCTTTCTTCTTCTGATTTTTATTTATGTTTTTCTCTCTTTCTCTCAGTCTCTCTGTTTCCACATTTCTTTAGTTATGTAAGTCATGAGTTTTTTGATAAAATTAGAAAATATAAAAATGATAAAATATATCTAATTAATTCCACAATTCATAAATAAAAATTGATAAACCTTTTCTCTTTACACATGTAAATTTTCTATTTTGTGCAATATAACTTTTTAAAAATGGATATATACTCCACAAAGTTATGTGTAATCTGCAATGTTTTTCACTTGGTGATATATCATAAATATTGTTCCATTTTACAAAGTAAACACCTCAAGCATCATTCTAATGATTATATAGTGTGGTCTCATATGGATAGAACAGTTAGTTTACCAAATTTCTTTGTGTTGCACATCTGGCTTTTTTTCCCCAAGTTTCACTCTTATAAATAATGCCATGTTAACTATCGATTTGTAAAAATGTGTTTGCACGATTCTTTGATTGTTTTATAAGAGTAAAGTTTTAAAAGGTGAATTAAGTCAAATTTTTTATAATTTAAGCATGCTTACTCTATTTTGAGTCATTGTTCTTCCTAAATTTGTCCCAATTTATGTTGATAGTCAGCAATATGGAATTATATTCATTACTGTCTGTGAATTTGAGTGAAGGCTATATTTTTTATGTTTATGAAACATTTATCATATGTTTTTCTTTTTTTACATATTTCATTTCTTTTATTGTGTACATGTATATATGTACATATACATATAATATACATATATATGTGCATATATACACAGTCATATAAAATATACATATATACAGATACACATGGTTGTAGTTAAAAGAAACTGGGAAGGATACTAAATTTCTCAGTGTAAAAATAGCTTAGCATTTGATTTTTTATTGTGTTTATTAGGCAATGTGTATAGAGTACTAACATAATTTTATGAAGGTTATTATAAAATATATCTTAAAATTTTTTCATTTGGCACCAAGTTTAGAAATATCTTAAAGTATCTGAAAAAAATTCAACACTTTTCCATGTTAACAATTATCAAAACACTAAGTATAGAAGGAATTTTTTTCAACACAATAAAGGTCATATGTGGCAAGCCCCCAGCTAAAATTGTATTCAATGATAAAAATCTGAAAGCTTTTCTCTAAGATCATGAAAAAGGCAAGGATGCCCACTTTTGCCACTTGTGTTCAACATAGTACTAGACGTTCTATCCAGAGCAATCAGGAAAGGAAAAATTAGGCTAAAAAATTAAGAAAATGTCAGCAGTAAGTCTTTACCTATCAATAATTATCTTGAATGTAAATTGATTAAATACTTCAATAAAAAGTTATAGAGTGACCGAGTGAATTAAAAACACAAGACACAACTATATAATGCTTCAAGAGACTCACCTCATTTTTAAGGAAACACATAAACTGAAACTAAAGGGATTGAAGAAGATATTCCATCCAAATAGAATCCAAAGGAGAATAGAAGTAGCTATACTTATATAAAATAGATTTAAAGTAAAAAAAAAAAAAAGACAAAGAAGGACATTATATAGATAAAGGAGTAACTTCTTCAAGAAGTTAATAATAAGTGTAAATATTTATGTACCTAACAACAGAAATATTTAAAGAAAATATTGAAGGTTCTGAAGAGAGAGACAGATTGCTATATAATAATGGTAAGAGACTTCAACACTCCACTTTCAATAATGGCTAGATCATACAGACAGAAAATTAGTAAGAGCATGTTGGATGTCAACGGCACTTTAGACCAACTGGACCTAACAAACATATACAGAACATTCCAACCACAGAGACTGAATATGCATTCTTCTCAAATGCACACAGTCCAGTCTGCAGGATAGATCATGTTAGGTCATAGGAAAGTCTTTGTAAGTGTTAGAATACTGAAATCATATCAAGTACCTTTTCCAACCACAATGGTATGAAACAGGAATCAATAATAAAAGGAATATGGTAAAATTCACACATGCATGGGAAATAAACAACCTGTTCCTGAACAACAAATGGGTCAATGAAGAAATTAAAATGGAAATTAAAAAATTTCTGAGACAAATGAAAATAAAAACACAACATACCAAAATATATGGGATGCAGCAAAAGCAGTTCAAGAATAGTGTTTATACCAATAAATGTGTACATAATGAAAGAAGAAAGATCTCACATAAATTGATGTAACACCTTAAGAAAATAGAAAAAGAACATACTAAGCACAATGTCAGCAGAAGGAAAGAAATAATAAAGATTAGAGTAGAAATAAATGAATTAGAGACTAGAAAAATAATACAAAAGATCAATAAGACTAAGAATTAGTTTTTTTGAAAATATAAACAAAATCAACACATCTTTAGCAATACTAAGAAAAAGAAGAATCAAAATCAGAAATGGAAAGGTGAACTGATACCACAGAAATATTAACAATCATAAGAGACTATTATGGACAATTATATGCCAAAAAATTATGTAACCTAGAAGAAATGGATAAATTTCTAGACACATGCAAATGACCAAGACAAAATCATGAAGAAAGAGAAAATTTGAGTTGACTAATAATGAATAATGAGATTGAATTTGTAATAAAAAGTCTTCCATCAAAGAAAAGTTCACAATCTTATGGCTTCACTGCTGAATTCCATAAAATAATTAAAGAATTAATGTCAATTTTTTAAATGCTATTCAAAAAAATTGAACAGGAGGGAACACTTCCAAACTCCTTTTACAAGGCCAGCATTGCTCTGATACCAAACCCAGCAAAGGACATCACATGAAAAGAAAATTATAGGCCATCATTCATGATGAATATAAATGCAAAAATTCTCAATAAAATACTAACAGACCAAATTTAACATTAAAAGGATCATTCACCATGATCAAGTGGGATTTATCCCTGGATACAGGGATAGTTCAACATATACAAATCAATAAATGTGATACATCACAGTAACAGAATGAATGACAAAAACCCTATGATCATCTCATTAGATGCATGAAAATCATTTGGCAAAATTCAATATTATATCATGATAAAAATCATTAACAAATTATATATAGAAAAAGTCTACTTCAACACAACAAAGACCATATATGCTAATCCCACAGATAACAGTATATTAACAGTGTAAAATTGAATCCCTTTCCTCTAAGATTCTGAATAAGACAAAAAAAAAAAAACACACACAAAAAACCCTCATTCTCACCACTTCTATTGAATATAGTGTTAGGCAAGAGTAAGAAATAACAGCTATCCAAGGTGGAAAGGAAGAAGTGAAATTGTTGCTGTTTACTGGAAAAAAACAAGATTGTTATAGAATCTTATATATAGAAAATTCTAAAGATTCTACCAAAAAACTGTTGGAACTAATAAAAAAGAATAGTAAAGTTGCAGTATACAAAATCAATACACAAAAATCAGTAGCATTTCTGTACATTAACAACAAATTTTCTGAAAAAGAAATCAAGAGTTTTCTGTTTTAGATTTGACCTGAAAAGTGCAGAAAACAAAAACAAAAATAGACAAATAGCATTACATTGAAATAAAAAGCTTCTGTACAACAAAGGAAACAATTAGGAGAGTGAGGAGACAATCTATGAAGTGGGAGAAAATATTTGCAAGCCATACATGTTATAAGGAACTAATATCCATAATATACAAAGAACTCAGCTCCATAGGAAAAAACAAAACAAAACAAAACAAATAATTCCATTAAAAATCGGCAAGGGACCAGAATAGACATTTTTCAAAAGAAGACATATGAATGGTCCACACATATATGAAAACATGCTCAACATCACAAATGATTAGGAAAATACAAATTAAAACCAAGGTAAGGTATCTCTTCACAACTATCAGAATGGCTATTATCAAAAAGACAAAAGATAGGTTTTGGTAAATACATTGAGAATCTACATTGTTCGTAGGACTGTAAGCGAGTACAATCATTATGGAAAACTGTATGGAAGTTCCTCAAAAAACTAAAAATAAAATTACCATATGATCCAGCAATCCCAGCTTTGGTTATTTACCCAAAAGATTAGAAATCAGGATATCAAAGAGATGTTTGTATTCCCGTGTACATTGTAGCACTATTCCCAATAACCATGTTATAGAATCACCCTAAGTGTCCAACCACAGATAAATGAAGAAAATGTGATATAGTCACATAATAGTATACTATTGAGCTTTACAAAAGAAAGCAATTTTGTCATTTGCAACAATGCAAATGGAATTGGAAAACATAGGCTCAGTAAAATAATCCAGACACAGAAAGACGATATATCTCATGTTCTCATTTATATGTGGAATCTAAAACAATCAAACTTAAAGAAGCAGAGGGTAAATTGATATTATAGTTACCAGAAGGCAAGAAGATGGGGGAGAGGGTAAATGGGGAGATGACTGTCAAGGAGTACAAAGCCTCAATTAGAGAGTAGTAAGTTTTTTTTTCCTTTGAGATATATGGCACAGCATGGTGAATACAGTAAATAATAATGTATTGTACATGTCAATATTGTGAAAACAGTACATTTCAAATGTTTTCACCAAGGAAAATGATGTGCTTGTGGTAACAGATATGTCAGTTAGCTTAATTAAATTATTTCACATTGTATTCATAAATCATAACATCACTTTGTACCCCATAAATATATATAACTATAATTTGTCAATTTACAGTTAAAATAATGAAAATTAAAAACAAAAAATAATTGACATTTCTAGGAGGGTGTGTGTGTGTGTGTGTGTGTGTATGTGTTTTTCTCAATTAAAAAGTAGTTTGGTAAAAAAAGAGTAGTGGGATAATATTTAGGAGATCTGAGTTTCAAAAGTGACTAAGTCTTGTATGAGAAATAGTATCTCTGAACTGCAGTATAACATCCTTTTATCCAGGGTAAAATCTGACAATTGCACTAATATCCATTCAAGCATTGCAGTTCTAAATTTTCCGATAGAATAAAACGATCATTTACAAAATGAAAAACAAATGTCCTGAAACCCTGAAAACAGCTGAGTGTTAGTAATTTCAAAATTTATAGTCTTAATGAGTAAGAATCTGAAACTAAAGCTAGGGTGTAGCCCAATTTAAGAGTATGCTGTATATAAGAGATGAAATTAACATCAAAATTGTAAACATGTGTTTGTTTTATTATTTTACAGTTTTTATTGTGCTCACATTTTATGAGAGCTCTTTATTTAGTGTAACATATACAATATTATTATTTGTCAAATTATTTGTCAAATTATCAATATTATTTGTCAAAAACTGATAAAAGAAACCTGAATAGCAAGTTATTTTTACTATCCTTTATTCAAGAAAGCATATTTTTTATTTAGAAAGAAAAAAATGATAAAACTCTAAATATATTTTTCTCAAATTGCACAACAGAAGTATTGTATAAAATATATTACTAAGTGCTCACCATTGACACCAGAAGAAAATGTCTTTTATTTCTCAAACTTATGGTGATAGAATCATCAAAACCTAATTCTTTTGGTTTAAAATCTTTGGGTTATATTCTATTTGACTTCACCAGTCTAATCTCTAATCTGAGTTCTGGTCTCTTTTTCTTTTTGTTCTGCACTGAATATGTTACTACCAGACAAAGTTCCTTTCGGACACGACCATTGCTGAAGGGTAAACAATGATATCACATATCTTCTACTCAATCCTTTTCTACAGCCCCATCCCATCAATTTAATATTATTTTCTAATATCTCTCCTATGAAAATTTTTATTTTTGTTACCTTAATCTCACACTGTTTAAAATCTCATCTGAATTGCCTATTCACATCTTCACTCTTCTTCACTGTTTATCATATGGCCAAATTTTCAAGCACCCTTTCCTAAGTTGATTATAATTTAAATTTCCTTCATTTCAAAATCTTGTTATTTTCTGAAATTTATTTTGTATTGAACATGCACATTATTTTATCCTTTAGCTGTTATAAAAATTTGAATTTTGTTTTAGAGGTTAGCCTTTTCTGACTAACTGGTTATGTGGTAGATGTTATGATTATGTTATATTCTCTAAGCAATTGAACAAAGTTAATAGTAAATATTTGTCAATATTCAATATTAAAAGTTAATTATAATGAATATGGGAACATGATTTACATATTTGTTGCTCAATTTAAGCTTTGCCATTAGTATGTTCTTTCTTAAGTATCGTTCTTAGTGATGGAACTGTTTTTTCTACATGGAATTCACTTTCATTCTTATCTCTTTAATATATTAATGAGAATATATTTCTGACTACATGAAGCAGACTCAAAATATCCATTGTTAAAAGAATTGAAGTTTAGTTTTCTCTTATTTCGGCATTTGACATGATATATCATCTTTTATTTGTTAACTTATCATGGTCTATGTTCTGTTTCATTCCTCTGCCATCCTAGGGTGTTGCCCAGTATATTAGTAATAAGACTCTACAAGTGATACAACCATTTAATTTGCATCTGTCTCCTCATCTCAATTCCCATCTTACTTTCACCCAGAGGTAAAAGTTCCTTCATTTGCAGAACATTACCCAGAAAACGCATGTGATACTTTTGTTCATATGCTATTGGCCACGAGTTAGTCACATAACCTTTTATAGTGACAAAGGAACTTGTGAAGTGTCTTTGAGTCGCGGTGTGCCCAGCTAAGATTGTTTTTACTTTGAAACGTGAAGAAAAAATGATGAATAGAAATCAGCTGCTTCTCTCTCACATAAGGTCACTCTCTTTTTAAGACTAATTTTAGGCAAAATCTTATCCCAAAAAACTATTCTCATCTTTTAGACTATGCAAAGGGTCATTGTATGTTTTCATAGTAATCCTCTAATAGCAATTAATATTGTACTGTAGTAATTCACTGATAATTATTTCTTTTCAGTAGCTTGTAAGTACTTTCAAGGAAAAATAATTTTTTCACAATGTATCTATTATGGTATTTGAACCATAGTAGGTCATTAATAACTATTTTAAGAGTTGATCAATGCAGTTTATAAATAAGTGGCCAAAAGAGAGAAAGCTCTCAAATTAATGTGTTCTCATCTGGATTTATCACAACTCTCCTAGCACAAATTAATGTTTAATTTCTTTCCACCTCTGTTAAATAAGAAACACTACATTTTACTTTTACTCCTGTTGGTATTTTTTCATAACATTAACTTTTATTCCATTCCCATTTTATTGCTCTCATGTCATGCCATTAATGATCATTGCTGTATTTATATTATCATAAAGGAACATTATTTTAAATGTCCACAACATAATTTTAATTTAGCCTCCCGCACCTATGGTCACTGAGAGTCATTCTCAATTGTTTGAACTTGGTTCATGAAAAAAGGAGTGGATCCTCTCCAATTTTTAACATTTTGGGCACTCTGTCAATACTTTGAACAAAAGATAAAGAGTACAGTTGCAGAAACAAAATACATGCAGAACGAGTGAGTCTTAGGGAGAGGCCATCGTGCAAGGCTTTAAGATTTAATGCCTCTGTAATAAACGTGGCTATGCAGCCTCTATTTTTGCAGTTGTGTGAGAAGGTTTGACTGTCATGAACTGCAAAATATTAATATATAAGCAGCTCTAAATCTTATTTACCATAGATATTTGACCTCAGAGTATCTATTGAAGCTTGTGAAGCAAGGAGAAATTTTATGACAGGTTGAAAGATCTCTGTATAGTTTTCAGCATGAGAACTCAAATAATCAAAAGCTTTGCTACAGGCTTATCAATCAAAAGCATACCAACAACAGCCTTGAAAACCTTAGCTTAGATAAAAATATCAATAAAATATAGAATAACAATGATCTGATTTAACACTGTTATTGTCTGTGTTATTCTTCTATCAAAATTAAATTAGTTTTTCTATTATTTTTGGAAAAAAACACGCACATCTGGAAAGCTAAATCCTTGTCTATGACAAAACTATATTTAGGTATATATGCTTCTTTATGTTTGAAAGCACTTGTCGTTAACTCTTCATGACTGTCAATGTACAAACTAAATTATTAATTTTTAAACAATAATAAAATAAGTTTGTTTTCCATGTGAAATTCCTGGTGATAGGGAAACTTTAAAATCAAGTTAGATAGCAAAGAAAAGATGTATTTCTTATAAACTGTTTAGGAAAATCCATATTGTATAATAGATAATACATTTTCTTGCAATCAGAGGTTGACTTGTAGTTGAAACTACACTCAAAGAATGGTTTAAATTTAGATGTGTTTATATTTGGCAATAAACAGAGATTTCTATAAACCCAACTTGATTAAATGGTTATAAAAAAATTTTCTTATAAAATCAGTCATTTCATTTTAATCACTGTTTGTAAGCTCACTCTGGAGAAAAGATCTGAATATCTATCATCATTCCTTAGCCATTACTTAGAAAATATATGTAGCTCATGTATTTAAGTGCTTCCCCAGAAAATGCGATTTTAAAGTGCATAAAAAAGCTCATGGCTTAGGAAAAATAAAAAGGCTTGCATGACTATTTACCAAAGTATTAAGAACTTCTTTGCAAAATCAAATAATTTCACATGTAAGATTTTGTGTCCTTAATTCTGATTTTAAAAATAAAAACTCTCAAAAATATTACAGCATTTTTGGCAGAGGTAAAATTTCAAATCTCAAAGGCATACTTTTTTAACGTTACTTTTTTATTTATTCAATCACCATGGCTACTCACATTCAACTCTTAACACCTGCAGGTGAATCAAAGCCATCTTCTAAGATGTTTTGGCTTCTTGCATCTTCATAGAGGAAAAGAGAATGTCAAATTCTGTTTTCTGCTAACCTTAAAGTAGAGCTTACATGAATAATAGCATCAGATATCCACACTATCTTTTTTTTTTTTCTTGATTTACTTTAGTCTCAGTGATTCTTGTCTTCAGGAGGCCCCAGTTAGAAAGATGAGTTGGATGTGCAAATAAAGGGACATAATTTTGCTTGTGCTTCAGAGCCCATTCCCTGATTTAATGTAATAAATCATGGCATATCTTTTATGATTATTTATCCTAGATGACTGAGTGATGTCTCATCATATATTTCTGAACTGTTTAAGTAATCATGTCTGCTATTGTAAGCTTTATCTGAGACTAATGGACTGCAATGTGAGTTATGGGTCCTCAATTGAAGGTCTTGCTATAATACGATACTTAACTTTCTTTCCACAAAGGTTACATGATATGTGAACATTATAAAAATATGTGTGTTTGAACACATGACTCTTGGAAAATAATCCTGGCTTATTTTTGATTAAGTAAAGAAAAAGAAAAGCACCTCATATATTAATAAGTCTTACCCATCTATAAAAGAAAATACTTTTTTAGAAAACAAACATAGTTTAATTGATTAAATAAAATCAAATTTTATGATGGTTGGAATTATGTTTTAATTGTATTCATGTTTATTTATCCACATCCAGAATTATTATTCATTCATTCTTTTGCATCTCTGATTTTTGAATACCTAAAAAAATGGGATTTTTGTCAAATACTATTTAAAACTATTAAAAACACATTTATTGAAGTGTAGTTTGCAGCCATAACATCTTATAGCAGAGGTCCCCAACATTTTTGGCACCAGGGACTGGTTTCATGGAAGATAATTTTTCCACAGACAGAGGGGTGGGGTTCAGAGGCAGAGTTCAGGTGGTGATGCCACCCATGGGGAGCGGCTTCCATTTCCCACCTGTCACTCACCTCCTGCTGTACCACTTGGTTCCTAACAGGTCACAGACCAGTACTGGTCCACAGCCTTGGGGTTGCAGACTGTAGTCTTAGAGGACTTGAAAATTTTTTATACTATTGAAACCAAGCTAATGTGTTCAAGCAAAGTCATCTGATTCTAGCAACTACATAATAAACTGAGGTTAAAAAATGGATAAAAATTTTTACTCCCATTAGACATAGCCATCATAAGTGAAGTCTGTAGTGTTTACTAAGTCCAACTACTTAAATTACCTTACACAAAGCTTTTAGACAGGATAGTGTACCTGACTTTATGACCCAAATAGCACAAGGAAGAGCAGAAGAACAAGTCAAGGGATGGAGGCGCCAATCAATATTGCTAAATCTAATACTATGTTATCCTAAAAATGACATATTTCTTGTACAGTGGGCTACAGTTGAAGAGCATGTAGGGATGTTCTCTTTTTAGAAAAAAATTGGGAAAAGGAATTAAGAGTAATCATTGAAAAGATCAGAATAATGGCTTTTTACACACAATTAGTACATATCAAAATAACTTGTGGAGTCTTTGCTTAAAACAATAGTTATAGAGCAGTTTGGAGGATAGTCCAGTATTTTTTCACATGGTCGTCCATGACTACTACTAGATTCACTTAAAGCAATATCTAATTGGCACATATCCACAAAATTTAAAACCCATATTCTTAAACTCCGTGTAGATCTACTCAAGTTAAAAAATGTTTCTAATTTGTTACCTATAACAAGGCAAATAATCAATTGTGGAAAAGCCAGAGTTGGATGTTTTTAAAAATTCAGTAATTAGAAAACTTACAGACAAGTATGCTACAATTTATCAAATGTATCAAAGAAAAAAAAAAAACATGGCCATAATATTCTCCAGAGAAACAGAAAGAGATGTGTGTGCTACTTTGAAGACTTTGTATTTGCCTTTGGTTTCATTTATCATGTATCTGGGTATACATAATGTAAATCAGACCCTAAAAATACTTCTGCTGTACTTCTTCATATTTAAAAATATATTTCCTAGAAAATAATTCCTAGAAAAGGCTAATTAGAATTGCTCATCTCAATTAGATGATTACTATTATTCTACATAGTTATTTGCATCAATAAAAATAGAATATACAATGGAATAGAATATACAACTTATAAGATCTTTTGAGTTTTCCAAAATACAAAAGTCATCTCTACGTGACAATAGAAACTCAGGTTTTTGTTTTTATGAAGACTTGATCTAAATGCTATATCTTTAGTTGGATTCCAGCAGATTTTTGTTGGCCCTTATGTCTTCAAATGCAGTAGTGTAGTTTTAAACTCAATATCTGATGAAAACTTAAATGCCAAAGGGCTCACAATTTAAATTGACAAAGATTCCTTTGAAGGGGTCAAGAGTTAAAAATTTCATAATGGTTCTTTAGATAAAAGAGGTTGACAGATACTGACTCATTCAAACAGAAAATGGGCATAAATAAAAGCCAGGCAGACAAGCTCAAAATGGACATAAAATACTGTTCCAAAAGCGGGGGGGAAAGGTTAATTAGACTAAAATTATTCAGTCAATGAATGTTGGAAGAATTTTAACTAGTGGGATCTAGACTTTCCAAGTTGCAAATTTCTAAGGGAAAGAGAGTGATGACTACAAAGGAGATAAAGTTCAAGGAGTAGTAAGTGGACAAAGGACACTCTTTTTATAGTTTTGCAGTTAGTAATTTTGTTCTTTAATGGAAAAGTTTAGTCAGTGACTAGAACAGAGTAAGGCATATTTTGCATCTTTTTAATTTTTTTTATCTTTCTCCTTGTACCTCCTTCTTAAAAACAGTTTTTCATTTAAAAGTGAAAACATTTTTAAAATATATTTTCTCCTTGAATGTTCCATTAATTCTGGAGTCTAAATATATAACCCAGAATGTTTCCACACTAATTTGAAAACTTTATTTTGAAATCTCTTAAAATAAATTTTATCAAGGGAATAATGCTGAGTTTAAAATATTAAATGAATTTGCATAAAATGCCAGCCAAATTATATAATTCACTGGGATAAAATTTTTAAATTTATAAAATTTTTAAATACAAATAATGATTTTAATGAATTGCTTATTTTTTTATTTCCCTACACAATTGTGTCAACTTTAAGGTTAGATAGCATGTGTTATGCATGTAATAGATTGTCAACCATTTAAAAATTGTATATATTTATGATGTACAATATATTGTTTTGATACATGTATATAAATAATTACCACAATCATGTTAATTAACATGTCCATCATCTCACATATTTATTGTTTTCCTGTGGTGAGAACACTTGAGATCTACTCTTTCAGCAAATTTTAAGTGTCCAATACACTTTAATAATTTAAATGTTTTCTTTTCTCTTTAAATTGACAGCTCAACTCTTCTAGCTGCAATTTACATGGATTCTTGAAGATAAATCATTTTATAATAAAAGCTTGATAAGAATTCTCAACTTCAATGAAAATAGTGATATTTTTAAAATAGATAAATTATATTTTTGATATAGTAAGATTTTGTCTTATTTAATTCCTAATGGAAAGTAAAATGCGATGACATGCATAGTAAGAGGGTGATGGTGAAGAACAGTCTATTTAGTATGCTACTTATTTTGCTTAGCATGGTATTTCAATCCTAGTTGTCATATTGCTTCCGTGTATGATCCAAAGTATCAACATTTCCAAAGATTGGCAAAAATAAATGTCTTCATAAATTAGATTCCCAAAGAAGTGAATTCTTTCAGATTTGAGTTTTTGATATGTTACTTATTTTAAATAAAGAATTCTTTAACAATTACAAATAACTTTCTCTTTAATTCTGATTTATAATTCTTTTTATTCCAGCTTTGAAGATACATTACCTTAAAAATAGCCTGTCTAAAAATGTTTCTAAACTGTGGAAAAATTGTATTCTAAACAGAAATTAAAGCAAAACTGAGATTAATAATCAATTGCTTCTCTACAAACCTTGTCTCGCATATTATATTGTGTTATCTTTCAGTAGTGCTTCTTAGAGTCTTTCCTTCATCTCTATCACCATATATCATTTGTTGCATTATAGTATCAGAGGGAAATTATTTTGTTCGTTGTCATATATTAATATTTTTAAATGTAATAAGAAGAACCATAATAAATCCTCAGTTAAGTGGTTAACAACAGGGGTTCTAAAAATAAATTTTTGCAACTTTAATCTGAACTATACCATTTATAAACTATGTTATGTTCAAAAACTCATCTATCTTTACTTAAGGTTTTTCAAGGACTAAAATTTGGGAAATAACATTATCTATATCATGTCCATGTCTTGAGAATTAAAGTAATCCTTTCAAAGTCCTTAGCACATGCTTAATAAGTTTTAGCTATGTCACTTTCTTTATCCCTTTTCTCTCCTTTGGCATCTATTAATAAACTATTGCTACAATTATCACTACTCTCAGATTGACTACTATTACTAGTACCAATACTAACAATATCTTTTAATATTAAACCTAATACTATTTTCTAATGAGCAGAAAGAGTCAGACTGTGGAGTCAGATATTGGGTAAAATATTTACTAGCCTTTTACTAACTGTGCGGGTTGGGAAAATTACCTAATCTCTCTGAATCTCAAACTTTCCATTTGTAAGCATTGGGTTAATGATACAGCCACGAAGCTGTCATTTTTGATATGTGTTAATATGGCTTGCAAAATGCCTGGTACGTATTAGGCACCGAGTAAATATTAGTCTCTGTTTTCTCTCCCAATTTTCACTTGTGTAAGACAATTATTAGAGTCTAATTTTCTTCCAAATTTATATAATGGTCATCAATACATTTCATAATTTATGTTTACATTTTACTGAGGCAAAATAAGAATTGCCAAAGGTCCAAATGTTTATAACGGTAAGAGAAAAAGAAAGAAAGAAAGAGTGTCAAAATATTGCCCAGGTTACACAATTAATTTGATTGTATCTCCTCTGAAAAATCTGTTTTAATAGTTTAAACAGGCAATTAGAAGGCATAAAAAAAGTCTGTGCTTAGACTAGTATATTGTAGTTTTTGTTAATATTTTCTCTTAAAATGTACTATGCATCTGTGAGATAGTTGTGTTTCATTAGGCTAAGTTGCAGAAGAATGACCTTTGTGGATAGTTGAAATCAATGCAACATTTCAAAATAAATTCCTAAAAAGAGGTTAGTTTTTAACATAAAAAGTATAATCCTCTCCCAGGGAATTAATTAAAGATGTCTCCATCCACGAGTTACAAGATAATTTTTAAATATTGTAATACTAAGCTAGATTCCTTATTTTGGCCCTTTAACACTTAAAAACTTATTATTTGAAGAATGCACTTTTAATGAATATACTTATAATTGCACTGAAGATTCTGGAAAAGGTGTAGGCCATTGCAGAAATCTGGAGGCAAAGGTGGCAAGACAAACTTGAAACGCCTGTTCAAACAAAAGGGATTGATTTTGTCTGAAAAGCAGCTCTTGCACAGTATCTATATATAGGATTTTCCTTTCTGAAATGTTTTTATATTTGATAGCCACAAAACCAATGTAGTGACATTCGACATGTGTAAGTTAAGAAAAATGGATCCAGAGATCAAAAACTCACTAGTTCATGACAAAATGATATATTTTAAAAGATAAATAATTTTCATGAAGTATTACTGTCATTTTGTTCAAATGTCATTATACAGTTTTCTATGAATTTCAATAGGGGTTTAGTCCATTACCTTTACATTTTCAACATTTTGGATAGTATATATTATTACAATATAAGCTCATTATTTTTTTCTGCAAATCAATTACTATAAGCTAATGCCAAAGTATAACTAATTAACCCTTGTATTTTAATATTTTGGTTGTCAATGATACAAATGTAAAATATTTTTACAGTCTTAGCATGAGAAACATAGTACCTTGATAAAGAAAAAATATAGCTAATAGAAAATTATCTAGAATTAAAAAGGCAAAAATAAGATAGAAAATAATGTAATTACAGTCTAAGCTACAAGTAAGAATGACACATGGAATTGTCTTTGAAGTTTAGTATAGTGCACATAAATATCAATAAATATTTGCTAATTTATAAATTTAAAAACATCACAGGCTCATGAATTGGAAGAATTCATAGTCTTAAAATAACCCTAGTACCCAAAGCAGATTGAACAAAATCTCTATCAGAATACCAACATCATTTTTCACAAAATCAGAAAAAACAGTTCTAAAATTCATATAGAACCAAAAATGATCCTGAAGAGCTAAAGTAATCTTGAGCAAAAAGAACATTGCTGGAGGCATCACATTATCTGACTTTAAATTATATCACAAGACTCTAGTAACCAAAACAGCATGTTACTGGCCCAAAAAATAAGCACATAGATCAAGGAAACAAAATAGAGAACCTAGAAATAAAGCCACATATTAACAGCCAAATTATCTTTGACGAAGCTGTCAAGAACATACACTGGACAAAGAACACCCTATTCAATAAATGGTGCTGGGAAAATTGGATTGCCATACACAGAAGAATGAAACTATATCCCTATCTATTACCACACAAAAAAATCAACTTAAAATAGATTAAAAACTTAAACATAAGTTGCAACACTATAAAAATACCAACAAAAAATGTAGGGAAAACTCTTTTGGACATTGGTCTAGGCAAAGAATTTGTGACTAAGACCTCAAAAATGCCATCAAAAAACCCAAAAATAGACAAATGGGATTTAATTAAATTACAAAGTTTCTGAATAACAAAAGAAATAATCAACAGAATGAATAAATAATCTGCAGAATGTGAAAAAATACTTGTAAACTATTCAACAAGGGACTAGTATACAGAATACAAAAGGAATTCAAACAACTCAACAACAAGAAAATAAGTCCATTAAAATGTGGGCAAATGACATGAATAGACATTTTTCAAAAGAAAACATACAAATGCCCAATGGGTATATAAAAAAATGCTCAATATCACTCATCATCAGGGAAATGCAAATCAGAACCACAAGAAGGTATTATCTTACCCCAGTCAGAATGGTAATTATTAAAAAGACAAAAAATGACAGACATTGGAGACGATGCAAAGATAAGGGAATTCCAATACACTGTTGGTGAGAATGTAAAGTAATATAACCTCTATGGACAGCAGTATGCAGATTTCTCGAAGAACGAAAAATAGAACTACCATTTGATTCTGCAATCTCACTACTGGGTATCTACTCAAAAGAAAAAAATTAATATATCAAAAAGATACTTGCATTGGTATATTTATTGCAGCACTATTCACAATAGCAAAGATAAGGAATCAACCTAAGTGTCCATCACAGCTGAACGAATAAAGAACATATAGTGTATATACACAGTGGAATATTATTCAGCCATAAAAAAGAATGAAATTATGTCTTTTGCAGAAACATGGATGGAACTGGGGGTCATTATCTTCAGTGAAACAACTCATAAGTGGGTACTTAAAAATGTGTACACATGGATGTAGAGAGAGGAATTATAGTCAATGGAGATTCAGAAAGGTTAGGAGGTAGGAGGGGGCTAGATGATGAGAAATTAGTTAATGGATACAATGTATGTTATTTTGGTGATGGATATTTTAAATGCCGACTTGACCACTATGCAATCCATGTATGTAACAAAATCGCACATGTACTCCAATAAAAAAAAAGTTTAAAACAAAAATAAATAAAAGTACCAAAAATGCCTTTGTTTGAAATTTCAGTTATGAATAATAGAACTAGTTGTATATTGAAATAAAATGAGCAAAGTATTTGGGTGTTAGATAGGATCTGTTTTTCTATTTAAGAAGAAAATCTATTTTCAGAACAGACAATTAGGTAAATCTATTATTTCCAAGAAGGAAAACAGATAATAACTTTACAGTTCAAATCATGCTGAAAAGTCTTTATTACCTATTTAATATAATTGGAATCCTTTAAAAATCGTATATTCTAAGTATTCGTGTTTCTGAGACAGTCATTTCCAGTTTCAGATGTTCATATTCCTAGTTCCCTTAATGTACAGTGTTTCTCAGTCTCAGTACTATTGATATTTTGCAATGGACAACACTTTGCTAGAAAGGGTGTATTAGTCAAGGATCATCAAACAAATAGCATCAATTGGATGGATAGATGACAGATAGATAGACAGACAGACAGACAGACAGACAAGACGTTTACTATGGGACTTGCCTTACATGATTATGAAGGTTGAGAAGTCCCACAATATGCCATCTGCAAGCTTGAGAACCAGTAAAGACTGCGGCATAACTCCTATTCTGAGGTCTGAGAATGGGGAGTGGGAGGCACTGGTGTTAAGTCCTGGAATCTGAAGGCTAGAGAACTAGTAGCTACAATGCAGTATCTGAGGGCAGCAGAAATTGGATGTCCCAGCTCAAGAAGAGAGAAAGAGAAAATTAAGCTTCCTTTGTTTTTTTGTTCTACCAGGGCACTCGAAGAATTGGATGTTGCTCACCCACTTTGGTGAGGGCACATCTTCTTTGCTCAGTTTACTGATTCAATGCAAATCTCTTACAGAAATACCCTCACAGAAACACCCAGAAATAATGTTTTACTATCTATCTGAGCACCCCTTAACCCAGTTAATGCAACAATTTTACCACACAAGGAGTGCCATGGGCACTGTAGGATTTTTAACAGCATCTCTGTTCTCTACTGATAAATGCTAATATCACTGCCTACCCCAATCATGACAGTCAAAAATGTCTCCAGACATTACTGGTATTCCCCACAGGGACACGATTGCCCCAGATGAGAACTTTTTATTCCATAGTAATGGAAACACAAAGTATTATGTTTATCCATTTTTGTAGTCCATTTAGGTTTTTTCCAGTTTCTGATTATTATGAGTAAAGCTGCTTTGAACAACTATAAGTCTTTTATGAAAACAAATGTTTATTTCTCTTGGGTAATAAATATCTAATGAAATTATAGGGGAATATTTTATTTGTGACATTATCTTTCCACACTGGTATCTGCTGAGTGTTGCTTCTTCTTATGTAGTCTATACATTTCATTGCTAAATGATCTCTTTATTTTCAACCTTAGAATCTCTTTGAATTTACCTCTTTCTCAACTGCTTATAGGTTTCTCTTAAGAATGAGAGTCATTTTGTTACAGCTAGTCCATGCTGGATTGTAGGAAAGACAGTGAGTTTTCTCAGATCCCATGTCACACTCAGACTAATTGAATATCCCCATTTGTCCTTTGCAATTTTGAGACAAAAGAAATTTAACGTGGCTCAGTAGACACTTTCCTTGTATCTTGCATTCTGCAGGGGTTCTAGCTGAGATTCATAAAACAACAACAAACTCTTTAGACTCACATCCAACAAATATTTCTGAAATTCTTCCATTTCCCTTTTATACCAAGTCCAATTTCAGATGTTTTCTTCTGGATCCAATTTTCAAATATCAATGATAGCGCTTCTCCCACAACCACATTGACTTCCTCTCCCCACCAGGAAGCTGAAGAACAGGTGCATGAATCTGTGGCCCAGGGATTAAGAGTCAGATCCAAAAGCCCCAGTCATGACCACTGCTTCTTCTCACCCACAAAGCTGTAGAATGGACAGCAGAAAGCAATTCAGAGTCTTATGTTAGGTACTATGATCTTGATTGCCAGAAGTAACAGCCAAGGCCCTTAGAAAAATTATTCACATGCCACCTTCCTTTTCCAAATCTTGCACAAGTGGTACATCTAATTGTCAGAAAAAAATGAATTTCCAGAATCTTGGCTTCAAAAGAGTCTCAATAATATAATACATATTTTTAGCTTTCCAATTCCGCCAAAAGGAATAAGGAGGAATTATATTAGAATCAGTTTAAATACTGCCCCTGCCCCGTAGCAGATTTACCATTTATATATTGAAGGATAAGCCTCAGCACCTCACTTATACAAATGTCAATGGGTATTTTAGAGTGTTCTAATTGAGGAGGGAAAGTCAGATTGCCAACAGAAATGCTTAAATATATCATTAGAAAGTGTTGAATCTCTATAGAACATGGAAAAATTACTTTTATTCCTAATTTTTAATTTATAATTTTATACTATTTTTCTTAAAGTTCTTCAAATTATATAAATTTTAGGTCCCACACAATCTGCTTCTGCTCCTGCCTTCTACACATTCAAGTGAGGATATTGAGAGTAAGCAATTGCCAAGAGTTTAGAAACTATGTCTGGGCTGGTGATCTATATTTCAGAGTTGTCAGCATGTAGAGGCAATTTAAAGCCATGAGCCTGTATGATACCACCAAGTGAGTAAGTATAGATAGGAAAAAAGTCCAAAGAATGATCCCTGAGGCACACCAAAACTTTAGAGGCCCTGGGGAATTCAACATTAGAGGCACTGCAACCAGACGAGAAGGAACCAGTAAAAGATATTGAAAAAGTCAGGGAAGTAGGAAAATTAAGAAGTGTGGTGGGTTAGCTTCCAAATTAAAATAAGCATTATTAAGAGGAAGTGATCAGCCATGTTACATGCTGGTTAATATCATTAATATCAATGGTGAAGATGGCAATAAAATAACAACAAAAACAATAGATAATGCATATTACATTTGCTTTATGCCAAGCAGTGTTCTAAGAATGTTAGATCTATTGAAACTCATTTCATCCTCATAATTCTATGAGATATTAGTATATTTCCCATTTTGCAAAGGGAGAACTCTGAGACCCATGGAGATTAAGTGACATGTTCAACATCACACAACTACTAAGTAAAGGGGTCACGATTTACAGGGAGGTCACATAATTCCAGAGTCTGTACATTTAACCACACTTTTCTTTGACTACTTCTTTGTCAGTGTTTGAAAACAAGTAAAAGTTTTGGTGTTATGTTCTTTAGATGAGTTTTGTCAATGACTATTTTAGGTTTGACTGTGTTCATTGCCTGTGGAAATATGATTATTTGGTATAATTATGGATAATATATTTCTCTAATATAAATTAGTAACTTACAAACTCATAAAGGGACTCCATCATATATGGAGTTTTTGAATCCAAGACTTTATTCTTGAGAACTGTACCCGCCCCCCCACAACTTCATCCTCACTTCTATTATAGTCATATACCTACATCTGGGTTCTAATTGTCAAATATTGACATACCACTAAAATGTAAAGAAGGGCAGAAATTGAGCTGTTGGTGAAAGATTCAGCACACCTGTTTCTGATTAAGAGATGGCAGTGGCTAAATCCCTCCTTTACATATCTGGACAGAGGCTCTTGAGACCATGTCGTATATTTATTCTCTGAGTTACTCCAGAACAAGTCCAGCAGGGAGGATCTTCAGCCCTGTTGTAAGAGATTCTCCCAGCAGGGAATCACACCTTCCAGCTGAGTCCAAACCATAATTGAGATTTCCTGGCAAATTCCTTGTGTGAAGAACCAAACCCTGAGAAAGCCCTGCAGGAGAGAATTTCCATTGATTTCAGCTGTGCCTAATTCTCCATAAAAGTTTAGAGAAGGCAGTAATTGGTTAGTATTTTGAGATATTCTCCTACTCTAGAGAACAAAAAAGAAAAGAAGGAGTAGATGTAGTATTGTTTTCTTTGAAGGTGAAAAAAGATCTCTGTTCTTTATGCTATTTCAGATACCCATGACTAAACAGAGATGGGCACGTGGAAACAGTGGGAAGAATACATGTTTTGTTGTGAATTTTAGTTTAGTGTGACAAACATGATTGCCTTCAGCTTTAAAAACAGGCACAGAAAGATTCAGAATCAGACACCCTAAAATTATTCAGTGGAAACTCTGTGATGTGATGTGACAGTGTCACTAATACCTATGGTGCAATCTGTATCTATAAACAAAGTCTGTTACTTGTCACAAATCCCAAAAACAAATACATTTGTTGTACTATGATGCCCTCAGGAAGAATTGCATTTGATCATCTACCTTGGTTTTCTCTGAATGATTTCAACTGAAATAAAAGAACTAGAGAAATGTTTGAACAAAAGATCCCACTGGATTGATAAAAGATTGTGTCAAAAACCTATTTCTTTGAAATATTGAAAAGATGCCTGGTGGGGATGGGGACATGTATAAATCCTGCCTCACACAAAATGAAACAGAAATCACACACTCATTGGGAAACACAGAAACAGGGGATAGTTATCACTTTATTAAAATGATATATATAGTATATTTAAAAATTATTAACGACCTCACCATAACTAAATGTCCAAATGTATCTGAGAATTTTACCAGGAATAATGAAGACTACCTGGTTGCTGTAGTTTTTTTTGTTTTGTTTTGTTTTGTTTTTCAGAGACAGAGTCTTGCCATTCAGGCTGAAGTACAGTGGTGCAATCATAGCTCACTCCGGCCTGTACCTCCTGGGCTCAAGCCATCCTCCCACCTCAGCCACCTGAGTAGCTGGGATTATAGGTGTGAGCCACCACACCCTGCAGGTTTGGTGTCTTTATTCTCAAGAAGATTTATTTTGTTATCAGTTTCGGTGAATACAGAAGTGCCCATAATTGTGACAGATTTATGAGGAATCCTTTCCTGCAGTTGATAATATTTTCTGTTTCTTTAAATGGCTTTTAAAATATTTAGCCATTCTAACAACTTTGGGAAATGATTTCTTGCCCTAAAAAAAGTTTATGGTCAAATTTATGTTGAAATACCCTATACTCAGGCCAATTCACACCTAATTATATTTATGATTACTCTCTATTTCTTAATTCATGGTGTTGAATATGGGATTAATGAAACATTTCAAATTACAGCAATCATCCTGAAGGGAAAACAACTGGTGAGACTGGATAGGAAATAATTATTTTGTTTGTTTTTCTTTGTTAGGTTAATGGTGGGAATTGTTTACCAAAAATAAATATTATAAGATTAAAGTGTCACAGACACACACATACACACACACACACAGGGAGGGAGAGGGTGTTAAGGAAAATGTTTGCTTTATAATAAGAATTCAATGCATGTCATTATCTTTTTTTTTTTTTCAGACAGAGTCTTGCTTTGTCGTCCTAGGTAGAGTGCAGTGGCATCATTGTAGCTCACTTACTGCAACTTCAAACTCCTGGGCTCAAGACATCCTTCTGCCTCAGCCTCCTGAGTAGCTGGGACTATAGGCGCAGGCCACGATGGAGTCTTGCTCTTGCTCAGGCTGATTTCAAACTCCTGAACTCAAGCAGTCCTCCTGCCTCGGACTCCCAGATTGCTGGAATAACAGGTGTGAGCCACTGTGCCAGCCTATGTCATTATTTTAAGTGAAAGAAGCCAGACACAGAAAGTCAAATATTGCATGTTCTCACCCATAAGCAGGTACTAAAAAAACATATACATGTGGGTATAGAGAGTGGAATGATAGACAATAGAGATTCAGAAGGTTAAGAATGTGGGAAAGGGGAGGATGATGAGAAATTACTTAATGGGTACCATGTATGTTATTTGGGTAATGGATACCCTAAAGCCCTGACTTAACCACTGCACAAACTACACATGTAACAAAATTGCACATTTACTCCTCAAATTAATACAAATAAAACACATTCAATATATGGTAGCTACTTTTCTTCTTTTCTTTCTCCTCCTACTTCTCCTTCCTCTTCTTATTAAATGATATATTATGTTATATTATATAAAGATAATAAATGCTCTGATATACATGAATGGAAGAAATTGATTATATGTCAAAGATAACCTTTGTCATATTTTTCTATTACATTCATATAGTTTTAACTTAGTCGAATAACCCTGGTTATTGAATGCGAATGTCAACTAGAGTCTACAAAATTAGTATTGATTATCAAAAATAAATATTGTCAAAATGAGACAAACTTTTAGAAATACCTTTTGTCTTTTTTAAAGGGTAGTTATCAGATTGATAGTATTTAGTAGATTTTAAAATTTATATGATTACTTGTTAATTTTTTATTATGAATAACTGTACTTTGTTTAATTATAGAATATCATTTAATGATATTAAAAGCTTTTGTAAAATTAATAGTTCTCAAAAATATATTTTATGTATGATGCTCTATCTCACTACATTATTCCAAGATACAATCTATTTTTGTAATTCACAGTAGTTATGTTCTATAAAGTGACTGCAAATGCTGAATTAGTGAATACTGTATCATTGATCCTAGGGGTTAGGGCCCTATGAGCCTCTAGTTACATTTTCAGCAAAAAGTCAGTACATGACCTTGTTTCATGTGTTTCTGTTTAAAGACATCTAATTTAATATACATTTTTGATTCATGAACAGTGAACTCATGACCAACAGCACTGTAAGTTGTGCTTGAATGAAACTTATCTAACACATGTATTTTCTCCATAAGGCACATCAGCCTTCTTTCCTTATGAACAGAAGAGTCACTTCAGCACTCTGTTTGAGCACCATTTTAAACAGGAAAAAAAAAAAAAGAAGCAAAAAATAATTATAATGATAAGAAAAAATATGGCACTAAATATTGAAGAGTCGTTTATATTATGAGAACAGAAATAAGATAACAGAGTCACATTATTCAAACTGAGTTGGAAACATGTATGTCAGGCAACTCAAAATTTCTGCTTTTTCTCCGAAACTTGTGAATGACCATGAAGGTGCTGTTGATTTGGGGGTTGCATATAAATTTTAGTGAGCAGGTGAATTTGCAAATATGAAATCCATGAATAAAGAGCATTGACTTTATTTACAGTGAAATTTTGTCTCTAATGGATAGGTCTATTGGAATCTATTTTTCAAGTCATATATTAAAACTGTAAACTTTTGCCTTAGAATATGAATCACAAATATAAACATAAATTATCCCCTCCTTTATATTCACTGAGAATTGGTACAAATTTTCATAATAACAGATGCAGACTGATTTTGATTCATGTAGAAAGACATTTAGTTTAGAAAATGTGCTCTTTACCATACTAAAAATTTTCCTTATTACACAACACCCCTGCATTTCTGAACAACAGCGTCAACACCAACAACAAAATAACATCTTTTCTTTTTGAATTCTCTTGCTTTAGAAATGCAAATTGGAGCTCCAGTGGCACAATTGGTTAGTGCTAGTGCACTACTTTCACAGAAATGCAAATTACCAACCTGAAAGTTTATATATTAAATACATACTAGAAGTAAATATAATTAGATATATCTTTTTGGTTTGACTAAATCATTATCTAGTTTCAAGATTTACTCCAGAGAACAATGATGCATGTGACACCACATTTTGTGGTTCTTTCAGTCAAGGAAGAAAAATAGCACAGATGTTGCCAAACTCAAAAATAAAGACGGAAGGTACTTTGACTGTGGATTGGGGAATTCGTCCCCTGAGAGGTAACATTAACTTACTGAACACCTTTTTTGTATTTGTATGTGATTTAAGAAGGGCATCTTAATCACCATGCAAGTCATTCATTGGTTTTATTCCATTTTTTTCTTTCTTCCTAAAGCTCTCTAAAATAGGAAATTGATCAAGCAGATAGATTTTGACATTTACTATATTCAGTGAAAGATGATGGACGTTGCCTGCAGAATTTCTAAAGAGCACTTTCAGTTTAATAAAAATCATGTTCCCTAAAAATATTGTTAATTGAAACTTAAATATTCCAACAATAAAATAAATTTTAAAGTTATGGCTCATTATTTCTTTCACACTTTAAAAATCAAACAAAAGTACTTCTTTAACAGTAATTGCATTTTTAAATTAATAGCTCTACTATATATTCAAAAGAAAAAAATATATATTTAAAGAAAAATGTAGAATAAAAATGCGATTTAACTAAAATAGAGAGAAAAATAAAAACTAATGGTGACCGTGTTGCTAAATGTCCAAGGTTCAGGTGAAATTCAGTGATATGCTGGCTAATTTTTAACAATCAGTTCTCCAAATACACACATGTACATGTACACACACACAAAGCACAAAAAAACTCTTAATTTGTAGCAGTTGTTAACATCCATTGTGTAAATACTTCAATCATGGCTAATTTCAAGATACCAACATGTCAGCAAGATGAAGCATAGAGATGGGAAGAGACAGGTACATTCACCTCTCACAAATTTGAAATTTGACTTCAGTACACAATTAGTTATATTTCTAACCAACATTTTTCATGAAAATGAATTTTTCACAAACCAATGATAAAATTACTTTTTTAAGGAATATGGCTTATTTGGCAATTTACATAGCTCTTGGAGCAAAAAAATGTCAATACTCTTGAAGCTTAATTGATCTTCCTAATTTTTAGTTTTTCTGTATCTTTTATTCATTATTGAACTATTGTAATTATTTATTTTTAAAGATACATGCTATCATTTACAAATATCCATTTTACATATAAATAATTACTATTTATAAGCATACAGTTGCTCATCAGTTATTTAGATTGAAATGTTTAGCTTGAAAATCAATCATGTCTTTTTTCCAGTATCCTTCTTAATGAGGGCAGCATTGGGTGTATGTGTGTTTGTGTGTGTGTAGGGGCGGGGGTTGTTTGTGTATGAGTTATGAAATGAATGTGTTGGCAAGAAAGAAAGAGAAAGCTAGGCAGAGAGAATTATCTTTCTTAAGTACCATTCAGATATTAGTAACAAGTACAATCATTAAAGACACATCACATCTTTTAATGGTGAAAAGGAAATGACTTTTGATAAAGTATCTCATGAAATGATCAATAATATATTAAAAGGATTTATTTTTTTTATTCACTTAAATTTGCATTCTCTGTGTGTTTTTTATTTTATTTTACATTTTCTTTATACTTTGGACTTTAGAATCCGAAGGAGGATTATTTTTTCTTCCTTTTGTTTGATTTCTGTAACAGCAGTGAATCATCTAAGAATGTTTTCAAGCATTGAAGAACAAGTAGCAGGCAAGAAACTGGAAAGACAAATTTAGGATCATTGATATAGATTCCTGTTCAAATTCTGTATACTTAATCGTTTCATTTTAGTCTATAATCACAGAATTTTGCATTAACTAATGTTCAAAACAGATTTATTCATTACCAAATTAACACACTGACTGCCACACTAGAAAAAATTCTTTTTTTCCTTAGGGCCACAGTGTTTTATTACAAAAATAGAATAAAAACTTTGAAAACAAAATGATCCTTTCTAATTTAATGAAAAATTTATTATTTTGTATTGTTTTCTGTGCATGAATTATATGCAACTTGAAAAATAGTTCTCATGGCTCCCAAGGTAAAGAGAAGTGTGAGTTACATAGGCTTCAGAAGGCCCCAGGCTCAAAAATAGCATGTGTTTAATACAACTTACATGGCAGTTAATGTGTTAAGGCAATATTTTTCACACTTAACTTACCTCCACTGAGAATGGCCTTTATCAAAAAGTCCCCAAACAATAAATGCGGGTGTGGATGTGGAGAGATAGGAACACTCATACAATGTTGGCAGGACTGCAAACTAGTACAACCTCTGTGGAAAGTAACATAGAGATATCTCAAAGAGCTACAAGTAGAACTACCATTTGATCGAGCAATCCCATTACTGGACATCTACCCAAAAGAACAAAAGACATTCTGTAAAAAAGACATCTGCACTAGAATGTTTATAGCAGCACAATTCACAATTGCAAAGATGTGGAAAGTACCCAAGTGCCCATAAATACATGAGTGGATTAATAAAATGTGGTATATGTATACCACGCAGTTCTACTCAGCCACAAAAATCAATGGTGATCTAGCACCTCTTCTATTATCCTGGATAGAGCTGGAGCTTATTCTACTAAGTGAAGTATCACAAGAGTGGAAAAACAAGCATCACATGTACTCACCATCAAATTGATTTTAACTGACCAACATTTAAATGCACATACAGTAATAACATTCATGGGGTGTTGGGCAAATGGGGGGTGGGCGGGTATATATATATATACCTAATTGGTGCGGTGCGCACCTTCTGGGGATCTACATGCTTCAAGTTCTGACTCAAGGAAGGGCAAAGGCAATATATGTAACCTAAATATTGTACTCCCATAATATGCTGAAATAAAAAAATTAAAAAAAAACAAGTTTGTGTTACAGGAATTTAGTATATAAAAGTGATGTTACATTGAATTTATAATAAGGTTTTAAATTTTTTTCCCCAAAACAACTATCATTGACATTTTTTCTACAGTATTGTTGATTGCTAAGTGGTATATATTTATTCATTTTTATTCAACTCTTCCTCCTTAGGAAAAATATCAATTTTTAGAACATCTCGTCCTTTGTGTTCATGATACTGTAGAGTTGTTATTATTCATACAAAATGTCTGCTAGGCACAGGCTGAGAAAACTGAAAATATATTAAATTATGTTCTTGTTTCAGTATTTTTCACATTGAAAATTGCAGGAGAAATAGACATTACAGATAAGATGCAAAAAAAATGTTCAACATATTTCTTGACAAAATATAAAGATTATTGTACAAATGATTGAAAATTTATTGCATTTCAAATTCATTCCCAGAAAATAGTTTTGTAAAATTTACAGAATTTTATAAAAATTTTAAAAAATTCTTTTTAAATATTTTGTAAAAATAAAGCTTTGTTAAGTTTTCTTCTATAACCTGGCTACAAAAGGAATTCTTTTTCTTCCTGATATGTGGATATGTTTTGTGTTCTTATAAAACAATTTATGATACTACATTGATACATTTGTTGGAATGCTCATGCAGTAATACCCCACTTGCGATTCTATATGAGGAATTTTTCTCTTGGGGAAGATTAAATATATGATTTAATAAATATACATATATACACACAAATATATATAAATTTAAGCAAATGTCTATGTGGAACAAGTTTTCCTTTGGGGTTAGGATTGGAAAAGATAAGCTAAATTTATTAGAATGTACATTTATTAAAAGCATCATTTCTCTGGTTTGAGTTCAATTTCAATAAAGTATAATATATAAATCCTAGAAAATTACCTAATGACATCATTAATTACAAAAAGCTGCTTTAAGAAGCAAATTAGCCTTAATGTATTTATAAGAATTCATGTAATTGGCAGAGGCCCTGTTATAGGTTTACAAAAACTGCTACTGCATGACTCTGAAACAAGGTTCAACAAGAAAACATGGTAAAACAAGACCCAGAGCATAGCTGAATACATTAATACTATAAAAGTTTGCAATAATTCTCAAAGATTTTACCTGGAAATCATCCAATTTGCTTCCTCTTTTTCCATCTGCCTTTTATCAGCTTGTTAGACAAGCAAGAAATTTCTCTAGAAGGGTTATCCCCTGTTATTTACCTTGATCTGAAAGAATAGGATAAAACCTCAAATCTAAAATTTAAATCCATATTTAAGTGGATATAAAATTTTAGTGACACATTACATGTTAGACTATGAGTTTATTACATTCTAAATATAGAAATTAAATGCCATTATATGTTAAATACCATCAAAATTATCAACAGATAAAAATATAGTTTGTTATATAGTTGTTATTTAAAAATAGGACTACACTGTGCAGTATAGTTTGCTTTAGATTGGGGATATCTCAAACACACATGGCCACAGAAACTAGGCAGATGATACATATTAGAGTGCAAAAGACTAGATGGAGATTGAGGCAGACTAGAGAGTCGAAGCTCCTCTAAAAGCAATAGCTGCTACTGAGCTCTAGTTAATTATGGCCGTGAAAGAATTCAGGGCTAGTGTTGCCAAATATTTCAGTTTTTCAAGCTATGTCAACACTTTCTGTAAGAGTTCAATTTTCATTATCCTGTGAGTTGCTGGTTTTGAAACTCTGGTTTAGGAATCATATTCCATCCTATACTCTATTCATCAAAATCTGCCTACACTTCTACCACCAACCACCTAATATTAATAAAAATACTTTTATCCACTATTTTATAGATGCAAGCATGATCAAAGTATTTTTTCATATGCATTACCTCAATAAGTGATTAGCTGATTTTCATTTTACAGAGAAGCAATTGTCTTTTAAGGAGAATGCAGCATTTCAAATGCTGTTAGTCAAACTTCAAAACAATCTGCTAGATTCATCACACCATGAAGCCTCTTCACAAATGTGTCAAGCAAAGTAGACTAATAGTTGCCACCAGTAAAACAAGATATTCCTGCTGGCTTGTCAACTATCACAAGACTCTAAAATCCATATTTATCCTATCTATTAGCTCTCAAATTACTTTAACACTTTAACATTAAATTTTTGCTGAAGGTGTAGGGTATGATTCAGATTTTTGCAGTTGAATTTTAACCGGTATTGACTTTTGAAGTTGTTGTCAAGCATACTAAAACTATTTGAGTCTGAGGATTAGAGGAAGCTATGCCTGAATAAATTAAATTAAAGGAAACACTTTTAAATTCCCATTAAAAAAATATTCATAATAGGCTTTAGTGTTTTGAGCAGTTTAAGGTTTATAGCAAAATTGCTTGGAAAGTACAGATTGCCATTGCCCTACCACCATGCCCACATACACACAACTTCCCCCACTATCAAAATCCCCACCAGAGTGACACATTTGTTATTAATACAACTGATGAACCTTTATTGACACATAATTAGTACTGAAAGTCCATAGTTGACATCAGGATTCACTCTTGGTGTTATATACTTAATGAGTTTGGGTAAATGCGTAATGGCATGTTCCCACCATTACAGTGTCATACTGTGCTCCACTTTTCATTCATCTTCCTATTCCCCAAAGTCCTTGGAATCACTTCAGATCTTTTTGCTATCTCCATAGTTTTGCCTTTTCAGAATGTCATATGGTTGGAATCATACAGCATGTTCCCTTTTCAGGTTGACTTTTTTCACTTCGTAACATGCATATTTTTGCTACTTAAAAATAGGCTTACTCAAGGCAATTTAGTTTGTTTTAGATTGGGAGGGGGTCTCAAACTCAAGTGGCTGCAGAGACTAGGCAGATGACATACAAGTGTAACAAATACTAGATGGAGATTGAGGCCAACAGGAGAAGTCTGCCTCCCTGTCTTTTCCTGTCCTTGTCTTTACGTTTGCTCCCTGTTTTTTTCATGGTTTCGTAGTTCATTTGTTTTGTCTGTGCAATAAAATTCTGCCATTTGAATATACCAGTTTATCTGTTTTGCCTGCTTAAGGACATCTCACTTGCTTACAAGCTTTGACAATTATAATAAATAAAGCTTCTATAAACATGTAGGTGTGCCATAAATTTTTAAACAATCTGAGATCATGATTGCTGGATTATACGGTAAAAGCACATTAGTTTTTTAAGAAATTGTTGAACTGTCTTCCAAAGTGGCTGTACCTTTCTGCATTCCTACTAGCAATGAATGATAGTTCCTATTGTTGTACATATTTGTCAGCACTTGGTCTTGTCAGTGGTTAGATTTTAGACATTCTAATGAGTCTATAGTGGTACAGGTTGGGTATTCCTTATTCTAAGTGCTTGAGACTAGAAGTGTTTTGGATTTAGGATTTTTTGTATGTGTAATGTTGGAATATTCACATTGTGTTTATTGGCTGAGCATCTTAAATCCAAATACCTGAAATCTAGAATGCTCCAAATGAGCATTTCCTTTGAGCTTCATGTTGGTGCTCAAAAAGTTTTGTATTTTGGAGTATTTCAGATCTCAGTTTTCCAGATTTGGAATGTTCAACTGGTATCTCATCATATCTCATTGCTGTTATTTTCCCTAATGACATAAGATGTCAAACATCTTTTCATATATTTATTTGTCATTTTTATAATCTTTTTTGGTAAGTGTCTGTTTAGGGTCATTTTCCATTTACTAATTGGGTTGTATTTCTTCTTTTTCTTTTTTAGAATTATATATTTTAGATCTGCAATGTGCTATTTTGATATACATATGCAACGTGAAATGATTATACAGTTAAGCAAATTAAAATATCCTTCAGCTTCTATAATTTTTTTAAATTTTGAAATATTAAGGGGATATCTATGTTTTTGTTACATGGATAATGTGTACAATATTTAGGTCAGGGCTTTTAGTGTGCTCATTATGAGAATAGTGTCCATTGTACCCAATAAGTAAGTTTTAACCCTCACTCCCCTCTGACCTCACCTCTTCTTGGTTTCCATTGTCCCTTACATCTCTTTGTGCTCATGCGTACCCATAGTTTAGCTCCCAAGTATTAGTGAGAACATATGGTGTTTGCTTTTCCATTCAAAGATATTTCACTTAGGACCAGTTCCATCCAATTTGCTGCAAAATCCATCATTTCATTCTTTTATGTCTGTGTAGTCGTCACTAGTATACATACATTGCATTTTATTTCTTCACTCATCACATGATCAGCACTTAGGTTGATTCCATATCTTGGCAATTGTGAATTTTGCTGTGATAAACATACGAGCAAAGGTGTGTTTTTGATATAATCACGTCTTTTCCTGTGGGTAGATACTCAGTAGTGGAATTGCTGGATCGAATGGTAGGTTTACTTTTAGTTCATTGAGGAATCTAAATCCTGTTTTCCATAGAGGTAGTACTAATTTATATGACCGTCAACAGCATTATGTTCATTCCCTTTTCACTACCTCTGCATCAACATCTATTGTTTTTATAACTTTTAATAATGGACATTGTTCCAGGGGTAAGGTGGTTTTAATTTATATTTTTAAATTGTAGTTTTAATTTGCATTCTTGATGATTAGTGCTGTTTGGCATTTTTTCATATGTTTGCTGGCCATTTGTGTATCTTCTTTTGGAGAAAAAATATCTATTCATGTCCTTTATCTACCTTTTTAATGGGGTTATCTGGTTTTTTTCATGCTAATTTGTTTGAGTTGTTTGCAGATTCTGATTATTAGCCCTTTGCTGGCTGTGTACTTAGTTAATATGTTCTCCCATTCTGTAGGTTGTCTATTTACTCCGTTGATTATTTCCTTGCTTGTGGAGACTTTTTACTTTAATTAAGTTCCATTTATTTATTTTTGTTTTATTTTCTTTTGGGGTCTTAGTCATAAATTCCTTCCTAGACTAATGTCCAGATGAATTTTTCCTAAGTTTTCTTCTTGAATTTTTATGGTTTCAGGTCTTACATTTAATTCTTTAATCCTTCTTAAGTTAATTTTTGTATATGGTTAGAGAAAAGGATCCAGTTTCATTTTTCTGCATAAAACTATCTAATTTTTCCAGCACCATTTTTTGAATTTGGCTTCCTTTCTCAAGTGTATGTTATTGTCTTCTTTGTCAAAGATCAGTAGGTTGCAGGTATATGACTTTATGTCTGCGTTCTCTAATTTTGTTCCATTGGTCTATGTTTCTACTTTCATATCAGTACCATACTGTGTTGGTTACTAAATCCTTGTAGAATAATTTGAATCAGGTAATGTAATACCTCTAGATTTGTTTGTTTGTTTTTGAAGATGGCTTTGGCTATTTGGGCTCTTTTGGATTCCATATTAAATTCAGGATTGCTTTTTCTAATTCTGTGAAAAATGATATTGGTATTTTGATGAGAATTGAATTTGTAATTCATTTTGGGAAGTATGCACATTTTAATAATATTGATCTTCCAATCCATGGTCATGGGATGGTTTTCCATTTGTTTGTGTCATCTATGATTTCTTTCACTGGAATTCTATAGTTCTCCCTGTAGTGATGATCTTTCACCTCCTTGGTTAAATGTATTTCTAGGTCTGCTATTTTTTTCTTTTTTCTTTTTTTTTTTGAAGCTATTGTAAATAGTATGGAGGTCTTGATTTGATTTTCAGCTTGGCTGTTATTTGTGTATGGAGATGTTAGTGATTTATGTACATTAATTTTATAACCTGAGACTTTACTAAATTCATTTATCAATTCTAGTAGTCTTTTGGAGGAGCCTTTAGGATTTTCTTGACATAAAATCATATCGTCAGCAAACAGGGTTAGTTTGCCCTTTATTTCTTTTTCTTGCCTGATCTCTTTGGCTAGGAATTCCAGTGCTATATGGAATAGAAGTACTGAAAGTGGGCATCCTTGTTTTGTTCCAGTTCTTAGGGGGAATGCTTTCAACTTTTCCCATTCAGTATGATTTTGACTGTGGGTTTTTCATATATTCCATTTATGATTTTGAGATATGTTCCTTCTTTGCCTAGTTTGTTCAGGGTTATTATCATAAAGCAGTACTGGATTTTATCAAATGCCTTTTCTCTATTGAGATGATCATATGGTTTTTATTTTTAATTTTGTTTATGTGGAGAATCACATTTATTGACTTGCATATCTTGAACCATCCTTGCATCCCTGGGATAAAACCTACTTGTTCATGGTGAATTATCTTTGTGATGTGTTGTTGGATTTGGTTTGCTATTTTTTATTATTATTATTATTATTTTTGCATCTATGTCTATGAGGGATTTAGTGTATAGTTTTCCTTCTTTCTTTCTTTCTTTTATTGTATCTTTTCCTGGTTTTGGTATCAGTGTGATGCTGGTTTCACAAAATGAGTTAGAGAGGATTCTCTCCTTGATATTATGGGACAGTTTCAGTAGGTTAGGTGTCAGTTTTTCTCGTAGGTTTGGTAGAATTTAGCCTTGAATCAATTTGGTCCTGTACTGTTTTTCTTGGGAAACTTTTTACTATTGTTTCAATCTCAGTACTCATTATTGATCTGTTCAGGATTTCTATTTCTTCCTGATTCAAGCTTGGGAGGTTGAGCATTTCCAAAACTTTATCCATTTCCTCTAAATTTTTCTAGTTCATGTGCATAGAGGTTTTCATAGCAGTCTTGGATGATATTTAGCATTTCTTTGGTAGTCATTGCAATGTCTCCTTTTTCATTTCTAACTTAGCTTATTTGAATCCTCTCTCTTATATTCTTTGTTAATCTAGCTAGTGGTCTATCAATTTTGTTTATCTTTTGAAAAAAGCATTGGACTTAAACAGGACTCTAGAACAAATGGATCTAATAGATATTGAGAGAACATTCTAGTAAAAAACTGCATAATATACATTCTTCTCATTAGTACATGGAATATTTTCCAAGATCTATCATATGTTAAGCCACAAACAAGTCTCAGCAGATTTAGAAGAATCAAAATAATACCATGTATCTTCTTAGACCACACTAGAATAAAACTAGAAATCACTTCCAAGAGCAACTGTCAAAATTACACACATACATGGAAATTAAAAAGCCTTCTACCGAAAGATCCTTGGGTCAATGACAGAATCAAGATGAAAATTAAAAAAAAAATTTAAATTGAATGACAATGCTAACACAAGCTACCAAAATATCTGAAATACATCAAAAGTAGTGCTAAGAAGGATGTTCATAGCACTAACTGCCTACGTCTTTTACAGAAAAGATCACAATTTAACAACCTAACATCACATCTCAAGTAACTAGAAAAAGAAGAACACACCAAACCCCTAGCTAGCAAAAGAAAAGAAATATCAAAGATAAAAGCATATCTATCCTATCTTATAGAAGTTTTGGAATTTTATATTTAAGTCTATGATTTGTTTTGAGTTACTTTTAGTGAATCTTGTAAATTATGTGACTAGATTCACTTTTTGGAGGTAGCTGTCCAGTAGTTCCAGTACAATTTGTTATAAAAGACTATCTTTGCTCCATTGTATTGCTTTTGTTCCTTTGTCAAAGATCAATCGATAATATTTGTGTGGTCTATTTCTTGAATCTATATTCTATTCTCTTGCTCTATTCATCTGTTTTTTCACCAATACCGTACTGTCTTGAATACTATATCTTTGTATTAAATCTTGAAGTCAGTTAGTGTCAGTCTTCTGATGTGGTTCTGCTCCTTCAAAATTGTGTTGGCTGTTCTGGGTGTTTTCCTTTGCCATATAATCTTTAGATTCTGTTTGCCAATATCCACAAGATAATTTTCTGGGGTTGTGTTCAAGTTTGGAAAAACTCATATCTTGGTAATATTGAGTCTTTCTATCTACAAACATGGAATATTTTTCCATTTATTTAGCTCTTTAATTTGTTTCATCAGAGTTTTGTAGTTTTATTCATACAAATCTTAAACATACTCTATTAGATTTATACCTAAATATTTAATTTTGAGAAGTGCTAATATAAATGGTATTGTCTTTTTTATTTCAAATTCTAACTATTTATTGTTGATATATAGGAAAGCAGATAATTTTTGTACAATAACATCGTATCCTGCAGCCTCACTACACCTGCTTAATAGTTCTTAGGGGAGAAGGATTCATATAGTTGTATCCATCCTTCTGTGCAACAAAATATCTTATTGGTTGCTAATAATCATTTCTTTCCAGGATTGTATCTCTCTTACCTAGTTTATGGTCTCTTAATGTGTGTTATCTCTGAGATAGGGAAAACAAAATGAAAAGTTATGTTAAGCATGAACAGACTTCCTAATTGAAACTATTTCTGCTCTAGCAATGGTTTGTACTTCTTCAAAGCAGAATATGGCTAAATTTTCACAGCTACTCTATGAATGCAATTCTAGGAAACTACAGGCTATTTCCTAATGTTTTTGTCACTCAAATATTGCTTTTTAAAAAAAGTTATAGTCTGTGATTTTCATATCTTCCTTTGGCCAATGTTTGTATAACATTCTAGCAAGCATCACCACCTTTGATGATTAAGTAACAATGGCAGCCTACTGCCCAAGTCTACTTAATTGCATGTTGATTTTGCTGAATCCAATATATTAACACAGGATACCTTCCTTATTATGACAGAAATATAAACATTGACAAAAGCCACTTATTTCCTAACCAATTGTCAGTATAAACTCTGTGTTACTTCCTTGTTAAGATACTGTTTATATCCCCGTTTTGGCTTAACTCAGTAGTTTGCTGTCTTATTTTATATTTGTCCTGCTGGCCACACATGGAGAAAAATCAATGAAGCAAATTGTTTCCAGGACAAATCAGACCTCTCAATATAATATGGACTTGCAATGATGACACTAAATAGTTTTGAAGTTCAACTTTGTTACAGGTTGTGTTCCCCAATGAGTAGATTCTGGATTAAGATTTGCATGCAGAAATTTTACTTGTGAATGCCTTTAGAAGCTACAAGTTTGAGGGGTTTGTAGAGCAGGATTGAGTAGAGAAAGAAATTGAACAGTGAGGCTTTGCAATGAAGGCCAGTACCTCTTATGGGAAGCTCTGGAGCTAAAATAATCCTTCACAATAGGGGGCTGAAAATAGAACGTGAATCACTCATACTTTCATTGATATGTCTGTCACCTTTTGGTCTTCCATTCCCTAATGAGAAACTTCTGCCTTTTTTTTTTTTTTTACTTTCTAAACCCAGCAGTACAATGATACAGATGAGTCACTGTGGACAGATACAAATGCTAACTCTATCATTAACTACTTGTGTGAAATACAAAATTAGTTTATGTCTCTTGGATTAAATTTTGTCATCTTTAAAATTAAATCTTGCTCATAATGATTTTATGGATTATAAAATTCTGAGTGTGCCTAAATAATCATGGATAAAGTAAAATGATGATTTCAACTCTAAACAATGTCATATTTGTGAAAAGAAAAATAAATAGATGTATAAATGAAAGAACTCTTAAGGTAGGTGATGAATTCATGGCAGTTAATTTTTAAATTCTGTCGTTGAAACTTTCTCTAATAAAACATACATAAAAAGGAAATGGTTCCAAAAGTCTAAATTTATATTTTGCTTAAAAAAACTGTTGGGCAAAGGAATAATATAAAACTAAAAGACATGAGATTACCTTCTTAGTCTATTCTATAAACCACACCCATATTTTCTGTTATGGGAGTTCATGTACACACACACTCTAAAACTAATATGAAAAAATTCCAGGAATTTCAACTCTTCCTAATACTGAAAGTTTAAGATTTCTTTTTTATTATCATTAAAAGGTATTATCGTGCCACCTCCTGAAAAATAGCACTATGGCTTTCTACTCACAGGCGAGAGACTGTAGGTCATTAAGCTTTTATTGTCTTTCATATCTATTCCAGTAATTTGTGATATCTGAAATCTTTACTTTGTCCTTTTAAGTGTGATGATTTATTTAAACACAAATTGAAAAAATAAATCACATATTAATTTTGGTATTTGTTTTAAGGACATTTTAATAATACCTTACTCTAAGAACTACTGCATAAAATGCCTTTTATTATTATTATTATCATCGTGTTCTTCTACTTCATTATAAATTTTTTGAGGATAAAGACCTTAACATAACCTTTAAATTACTTATTTTAGCAATTAACATAGCATCTGGCACAGAACAATGCAAAATGAATTTTACTGAAACAAATTTAATTGCACTTTGCTTCTTTTTATTTTCCCACTCCTACTTTTTTCCTCCTGCTGCTACCTTTTCTAACCACTTTTTTCTTATAAAAGAAATAGCACTGTGCAATTTTGTCATCTACTAAAAAAATAGCACATCACGGCTTTGTGAACACTGGATTGAAGACTCTTTCCAGAGCATTAAGCTTTTATTGACTTTTAGGTCTAAATTAGTAACTTATGATGGCCTTAAACCATTATCTTTCTCTTGTGCTCATCCCTATTGTTGATCTGCTTTTGGTTTTCCTTTTTCTTCTTCAAGGTGGTCTTTTATCATCACCTGACAGCAAGGTTCAATATATTACAGAGGGCAATTCCTTCAGTACCTGGAGAATGGGCAGCTAACTGATGATTATAAAAGAAAATAATAATACCTTTTAAAATGCATACAAGTATATGATGTAGGAAACAAAAATAAGCATACCTTCAATGAAATATAATTGTATACAAATATCATCTAATGTATCAAAAAGTAAAATTGATTATCTCCTGACCGTACATGGGCTGAATGCACAGCTTAGTCTTTCTTGTGACTTTTCCAGACCATAGATTCATTTCTCAAAATGTTGTGTGGATGCCGTGAAATTCTTTGATTTAACTTTCAAGAATTTTTGTTTCAACTCACTAGTAAATTACTGTTTAGATTAGTTATTCCAAATGGTGTAACAGTAGCATGTCAGAAAAATACAAAAGAGTTAATAAATTGTGAAGGGACAATAGAAATAAATGATGCTTGTAGCACAACAGACAGAATTGTGTCACATTTGAATTTTAGGCAAATACTTAAATATGAAGGAGGTGAGCAAGTTACTTTTATTCTTGCTCATGAGTACTCATTAAACCTACTGAAATGTAAATGTGTTTGGAGTTAGGAAACTATATTTGAAGCTTTTAATATTTACTTTTGAATATAAATCTAGCTTTCATCCTATCAGTCTCCTCTTTCTCTACTATTTTTATTTGGAATTCTTTTCTGATAATTAGTATAAAAAGGTTAAAGTATATTTATTACACGGTAGAATTCATGAATGAACGCCACAACATATTTTCTAAATTTCATGCTATAGAAAATACAGAAAATGCATAAAAAGTGGAGGAAAACACTACATTAATTTCTTATATATGTCTTTTTTAGGTGCACAGAAAAACACAAGTTAATCGGTCTAATAACACCTCAAAGGTGTTCGACTTTTTTAAAGCAGAGGGCCTTCAGACCATCATGGTATCAAGAGAGGAAAATGCCTTTAAGATAAATGCAAGTAGAGGGTTGATTGCGTTAGATTTGAATCATTGTGGATCAAACGTACTAAGAATAATGATCTATCCCCACATTTAGAATTTTTTTAAAAAAATAGGATCTTATCTAATACATTTGTATTTGAGAGTTATCAGTGATTGGTATTTTGTGTGAAATTAACATATTTCTTTTCTAAAAGTCAGTGCCATCTCTCTGGGAAACGGAAACCTTTTTTGGGCTTTCTCATTTTAAGCTTGATTTTGACAGATAATTCTTTTTGACTGTAACTCAAATATCAACTCCATTATGTAGTACACAAATCATTTTTTAAACATCTAATATATGTGAACATTATGTAGGGTGAAGAACAAGTAAATATATACAAAAACAAGCATATTCTCTGCTCTTCAAAAGCATGCAAACTGAAAATAAGGGCAGACATAAACCAATACTATAACAAAGGATACAAAATAATATACAGTGGTATAAAGATAGTACTCTAACAAGTATCATGAGAATTTAAAAGACACTAGACTAATTCTGGCTGGGGGAAAATTGTTCATAGTGGCAGAGTGATCTGTGTTGGTCTGAGTAGAGATCTTTTTGGAAAATATATATTTAAAGAGGATTAATATTCTGGTGGAAGGGACTTGTATAGACTGGAAACTCTGAATTAGGAAGATGAGATGTGTATGTGGGGGATTTTGTTCAGTGTGCTTCAAACTAAAATTAAGTGAGAAAGAAGGCTGATAGCTGTGGTGGAATAGAGCTATGGAGGCATTTGATCAGGTAAGCTATGAATTTCTGGTTTAATTATTTAAATAGGAAATGTTACTATTTAAAAAAATAAATAACTATAATTAAAACTATATTATGTGGATGTATAAGGATTGAGAAAAAGACTTTATGACAAATGTTTACAGAAACTATAAGATTTTGACTTCATATTTCGAATGCTAACTTTTAAACTCTCTCCTAGCATTAAAATTCATTTGATTTATTTGCTGCAGGTTTGGGTCTGTTGGCAAAGGTACTGAAAATCTTTGACTAGTTACTATACTTCATTAGACTTTGTATTCTAAAATACCTATACCTTTTTGCATCCCTGCCAGCAATAAATGAGAGTTTCTATCCCTCTACATTCTCACCAGCATTTGGTATTGCCATTGTTTTGAATTGTAGCCATTCTAATAGGTATGTGGTGGTGTCTAATTGTTTTGATTTGCATTTACGTGATAAAATAGGATGTGGAACATCTTTTCAAATGCTTGTTTGCCATCCATATATCTTCATTGGTGAGATGTTTGTTAAGGTCTTTGACTCATTTTTAAAATTGTGTTTTTTTCTTATTTTTGACTTTTAAGAGTTCCTTGTATATTTTGAATAGCAGTCCTTTACCAGATATATATTTTGTAAATGATGTCTCCCAGTCTGTGGCTTGTCTTCTCATTCAATTCACAGTATGTCTTACACAGTAGACATTTTTATTTTAATGAAGTCTAGCTTATCAACTCTTTTTTTCATGGATTATTTCTTTGGTGTTACATTTGAAAACTCATCATAAAACCCAAGGTAATTTAGATTTTTCTCCTTTGTTATTTTCTAGGAGTTTTACAGTTTTTCATTTTAGTTTAAGTCTGTGATCCACTTCCAGATAATTTTTGTGAAAAGCGTGGGATCTGTGTCTAGATTTATTTATTTATTTTTACACAGGGATGTCAAGTTGTTCCAGTGCCATTTATTGAAAAGACTATCTTTGCTCCATTGTATTACATTTGTTCTTTTGTTTAAGATCAGTTGATGGTATTTGTATGGGTTGATTTCTGGGCTTATGATTCTATTCCATTGATCTAATTGTCTATTCTTTCAACAAAACCACACTGACTGGATTACTGTAGCTGTAGAGTAAATCTTAAAGTCAGGTAGTGTCAGTCCTCCAACTTTGTTCTTTTCCTTCAATACTATGGTGAATATTCTGGTCTTTTAATATACACATCAGCTTTAGAATCAATTTGTTGATATCCACAAAATAATTTTCTAGGATTTTAACTAGTTTTGGATTGAATCTATAGAACAAACAAGGAAGGATTTACACTATGGTGATATTGAGACTTCCTGTGTATGAACAAAGAATATCTCTCCATTTATATAGTTTTGTAATTTTTCTTATATAGATTTTCTATATATTTTGCTAGATATATACCTAATTATTTTATTTTTGGAGGATCTAATTTAAATGATATTTTGTATTTAACTTCAAATTCCACCTGTTCATTGCCAATATATAGGAAAGTGATAGACTTTTGTGTATTAATGATGTATCCTGAAACCTTGTTATAACTGCTTATTAGTTCTTGTTATAACTGCTTATTAGTTCCAGCAGTTTTTGTTTTGTTTTTGTTTTTCAATTCTTTTGGATTTTCTACATAGACGATCATGGCATCTGTGAACAAAGATAGTTTTATTTCTATCTTCTCAATCAGTATGCCCTTTATTTCCTTTACTTGTCTTTTGTATTATTTGGACTTCCAATATGACGTCAAAAAGGAATGGATAAAGGGAATAGCCTTGTCTTGTTTCTAATCTTAATGAAAAATTTTCTAATTTTCCCCCATTAATCATGATGTTAGCTGTATGTTTTTGGTAGATAATTCCTTATTGAAGTGAGGAATTTCTCTTCTCTTTCTATTTTACTGAGTTTTTATCACGAGTTTATGATCTTGTCAAAATTTTTTTTATATCCACTAATATGATCATGTGATTTTTCTTACTTGGCCTATTGATACAATGGGTTACATTAACTGATTTTTGAATATTGAACCACACCTGGGATAAATTCCACTTGGTCATAGTGTATATAATTCTTTCTGTATATACATTCTTAGATTTTGTTTGCTAATGTTTTGTTGAGGATTTTTACATCTATGCTTGTGAGAAGTATTGGTATATAGTTTTTTCTTTTCTCTTGTAATATCTTGGTCAGGTTTTAGAATTAGAGTAAAATATGGCCTCATAGAATAAGGTAGGAAGTATCGCCTCTACTTCTATCTTCTGGAAGAGACTGTAGAGAGTTTGTACAGTATCTTTCTTAAATCTTTGGTAGAACTCACCAATGAACCCATCTGGGCCTGGTGTATTCTGTTTTGGAAGGTTATTAACTATTGAATCAAATACTTTAATACACATAGTCCTATTCAGATTGCCTATATTTTCTTGTGCGAGTTTTGACAGATTGTGTCTTTTAAGGAATTGGTCTATTTCATCTAGGACATCACTTTTTGGAGCATAAAATTGTTGATATTATTCTTTTATTATCCTTTTAATGTCCCTGATATCTGTAGTGCTGTCCTCTATTTTATTTCTTATATTAGTAATGTGCATCCTCTCTTTTTTTCTTAGTCCGTATGGCTAGAGAGGATTGTCTATTATTATTTTAAACAATAAGTTTTTGATTTCATTGATTTTCTCTATTGATTTCCTGTTTTCAATTTCATTGATTTCTGCTCTAATTTTTATTTTGTTTTTTTATGATTATTTTGGATTTATTTGTTCTTATTTTCCTAGTTTCCTAAGGTTGAAGTTTAGATTATTAATTTTAGCTCCTTTTTTTGTTTTTTTACAGGTCATTAAATATGAAATGTCTGATTTTGAATTAAAAGTGTAGTTTATTATACCTCAAACAAGAAGCAGTATAACTAATCAAAGTATGGGCCTAAACTATTGAAATGGTTTCACCATCTTAACAGTAGCTTGTTTATGCTAGCAGTAGAGAAGCCTGGATAGCAATGAAATCACAAAAGGTGTTTTCAACAGTTTGTTGAGAATGGAATATTTTTCCTTGTAAGAAGTAGTACAAAGACTGGAAGAAATGTCATTCAGATGGTGCAAGTCTGGTGAATATGGTGGATAACAGAGACTTTCCAAGTCTAGCCTCTGTAGTTTGAGCAGCATTGTTTATGTGACATGTGGTCAAGCATTGTCTTGCAAGAGGATTGCCCTATCTCTACTGACCAATCTCAGCTGGTTAATCAAAAACATACTCATCATTTCATCCAGCTGGTTACAGTAGACATCCACTTTAATTGATTCACCAGGTTTCTCTAGGCTGCAGTGATAATACCAGCTCTGGACCACCAAACAGACTCCATTAGTTTTTTTTTGATGAATATTTAGTTTTGGACTGTGTTTTGGCACTTCATCTGTATCCAACTATTGTGCCAATCACTTGTGACTATCAAAATGAATTTTCCATCACATGTAACAATACAGTGTAGAAATGGTTCCCCTTTATGTTGTGACATCAAAAAAAAAGGCAAGCTTCAAGATTATTTGTTTTCTGATGCTCATTTAATTCATGGGGAATTCATCTATCCAGCTTCTTTACCTTGCCCATTTGTTTCAAATGGTCTGAATATTGTTGGAATAGTAACATCAAACCTTGCTGCCAATTTACACATAGGATGGATTCCCTTGCACTATAGCTTCCAGCTCATTATCCACTTTGGTCTCAGGTCTCCCCTGTGGCTCATTTTCAATATCAAAATCACAAGAATGTAATTGCTCAAACCATCAACGTACTGTGCCTTCATTAGCCACATCCTTCCCAAACATTTTGTTGATATTTCAAGCTGTTTACACTGCATTTGTTTCCATCATGAAACTCATATTTGTAAATAACACAAATTTCTGAGTTATCCATGGTTTCACAAAAATTGCTCTAAAAAAAACTTTGAAAGATAATCACAAGCCAAATCATGCATTTGAAAGAATGAGGATGTACCTTCACAATAAAAATAAAACAAGAAGTGTCAAAGTGAAATGTCAGAGACATCAACTGTCAAATTAGTACTTAAGGAAATAGAACATTTCACACTTAATAACCTAATAATACATGTATCATGCATTTGATGCTATAAATTTCCCTCTAAGCACTGGTTTTGCTACATTTCATAAATTTTGTTGAGTTTTCATTTTTATTTAGTTCAAATATTTTTAAATTTCTTTAAAGATTTTGTCTTTGACTCATAATGTTATTTAAAAGTAAGCTGTTTAATTTCCAAATAGTTTGGGATTTTCTAGCTGTCCTTATGTTAACGTTTAATTCTGTTGTAATCCAGAGTAGAAATTATATGATTTCTCTTCTTTTAAATTTATGTTGGTATGTTTTATGTCCAGAATTTTGTAGCTCCTGATAACACACCTGTATTTAAGGGGAAAATGGCAATAGAACGTATTCCTTTTTAAAGACAGATTATAAAATTTTATACAAAACTTGAGAATAGAACCATATTTATATTACTGAATACAGAGATTATTGAATATATCAAATATCATTTCATTTTTTTTCCTTCTTTTCCTTGTAGCGTGGGCCTCAGTGCAAAAACCAGAAGAGTCAAAGCAAGTACATAACTTTAACAAAGTAAGAAGAAAGGGAAGACACAGGTTCTTAAAGAATATTCAGTGAAAATGTAATTATATTCAATGAATAAATATTAGTGGCCATTGGAATTTTGCTACAAAATGCATCCTTTTTGAAATTGAAAAATGACTAAAAAATAAAATTTTAATTCATACAACAGATTTAATTGTTTTGATGAATAATGAATATATGGGTTTGAAATGTTCTAAATACATAGGTGTAACCAAGGGAATGGCCTGGAAAAGAGCAAAATGTATTACAAGTTGTCTCTTTAAAACCTTCCCTACTCTTTTTGGAAATTGAAACCTGCATTCCTGCTCCAACCCAGTGGTCAGGAGGGGCAGAGGAGTGTCCTTTGTTCTTTGTACCTCAGGAGATGGCTCAATCAAACTGTCTGAGCAGAAGTCAGGAGATATCTAAACCGGAGGTGGGACTGGAGATGGAATCTAGCAGAACCATCAATGTACTCTCCCTTTAAAAGCTCTGTATTTCTGCTTATGGATAGAAAAATTGGTAGTTTAAGAAGGGAGTTTGCCATTTTCCTCATTTGTGGGCAAATTAATAAACCTCCCTTTCCTTTTCCTCAAACCACTTGTCCTCGTTCTTCTGTGGCCTTGGGGACAAGTGTAGAACTTTTGATAATATAGGTACTTATTATCTTCAAAGTAGGTGACAAAAAACTGAACGCTTCTATTTTTAAATGTTGCTATTAATTTCTTTCTAATTTAAATGAATAAACCACATTCAAATTTACATGTTTGACAAATGAATAAAATGCCCACATAATCAATTGAAAAGTAATCACTCATCCATGTGTTTGTATGTAAACAAAGCAGCAATTTAGTGATATATCAACAGAGAAATATTATCATTGGGTCTCTGAACTTTATACATACACATATGCAATCATAGAATAAGCCAGAGACATGAAGAAAGAGAAGGAAAGGAGAAAATAAATGGATGAGAAGGTTTTGGAGAGGGCCTCATGTTTTTTTAAAAGAGTTTATTAAGATAAAAGCCAGGAACTCTCACATGGCATGATCTTTTTTATAATACTAGCCCTCTAGACTTCATTCTTTGTTTTACAATTGCCTTCTTGTAGCTGGCCTGTCCACTGGTACATTCTTGAGACTCTTATCAAGCTCTAAAATAATGTAATATGAAGATCTCTCAAAATATTTACCAATTGTATTTCTACACAATGATGTTAATTAGTTCAGTTTATATAAAACATCCTTCTCAGTTCAGTGAAACTAACAATATTTAAATGAAATCTTTCAAAATGGATGTTGTAATAATCATAATTAGACGTGGCAGCTCTCGGTTTAATCATGTGATTCTCTGTGGACACATTGGCTTTCAGTCTTTCTTGATAAACATCTTATAATTAATATAAGTGGTTTATTGACAACACTCTACGGGAATTATTCACAAACATTCTAATGAGGTGACTCTTACAAAGGGATGAAATTAAATTTGACAATTATCTTGTTTTAATAATTGTTTTCTTGACTCTCAGAAAGGCATTCCAATGAGCCTTTTCATGTAAATTCAACCGACTGCTTTTTCAGCAGCTACAGTTTGTGTAAAAATATTTGGGGACCCTGATAAAACAGAATGATTTTTCAGCAGAAAATTCTTTAAGCATTTTGAATAGAAGGCAGGCAAACAGAACTGGGAAGGGGTGATAAAATAAATGTCCACCATGCCCTCTTGAAATCTGAGACAAGCAATAAAAATCAGGGACATCAGAATAGACAAATGGAAATTGTCAGTGGTTTGACAATAAAGGAGCTCAGGAAATTTCACCCCAATATATGACTCCTTGGAATAAAGAATATTTTGGATTAAGGCTCTTAGAGATTAGCAGGCCCTTAGAAGAGGCTTGCCCTCTATTGGCATAAACCAAAAGAACAATGGACTTCCCTTCCTCTCCCTGTTATCTCAATATATTGCAGGAAAGAAGATCAAGAGTGCAACCAGACCTGGTCCAAATTATTTAAAACATACCTGTCTCTCAGGTTAATTTACAAGTCAATTTGTTTCCCCTCCATATCCATTCATTCTCCCAAGTATTTATTCATCCTCCCTAGCAACATTTTATTTCCCAATTACCCATACTCCTCATTTTCACCACTCCCCTCTAATAGCCATGTATCAAATTATCTGGATCTCATTGGGATATTGGCTAATCACTCTGTGCATGGTAAATATACCTTTCTCTTACTAATCTGCCTTAAATGTGAGTTGGTATGTCAGTGAATTTTCAGGGAAAGGGGAAGTTTCCATCTATCACTACAACAGATATTAGCCATGCAAGGTTGACTAAATACTGAATGAGGAGAAAATGGTAACTTTTACTTGAAAAACTAAAACATAAATTTAGTTACTTGAGTGAAAAGATTATATTTTGTTAAGCCTTATGGAGAAAGTTATGTAAAAACTCTAATCTGTCTTATTGTTAATTGACATTAAAGAAAAATTTCTTGTATGTTGTTAAAGGCTTTTCATTGTACTACTGTATGGTTCAAGTGAATTAATATTAACCATAAGCCTAATTACTACAACAATAGTTGGATTATCTTATCAACTGGCATGGATAAGGATAGTACACTTTGCAGTTTGCTGATTTGGAAAAGTATTTTCTCACAGAAGTATAAGGGCTACCTTAATTCAAGTCTGTAATATCCTCACCCAGGCTTAAGTGACATTGACACTCAGGATATGTATAATTAACTTTTATCTGTGGTGATCTTTCACATGAGAATTGGTGTAGCTTTCTGTAAATAATGCATTTAGACTAAACATTGAGAAAATACCTCAAATTTCATTGCTTACAGACATACAAGGGTGATGCAGTCAACAACTTAAAATAATTTTCCTTATTGAAAATACTTCAGTGTACTTGCAGTAGTTGTAATAACAGTTATGCTAACAAATATGTTGATTCATATTAAAATGATCTACTTAAAAACATTCCATGAGTTACAAAAAATTGCATGGATATACTAAAAAAGTGTTACTATTCTTAATGAATTTATCGAATATAAAGAGAAATGGACCGAATGCAATAGCGTGTTCCTAGGTAAAAATCCAAAAGCAGAATTTAACAAAGATTTACGTTAGCCAATTTTTAAAAATAATCTTTGTACTCTGATTTTTTTATGGTCCTGCCTTTTCTCAACTCAAAACATCCAAATACTAGGAAATTAAAAGTTCCATTAATTACATCTAATTGTAAAATACAGCGGCTCACATCCCCGGGAGTCAGACTACCTGGTTGTGTCTTGAGCTTTTATTTGTTTGTTTGTTGTAAAGAAGGGGGAGCCAACTGTCCCCACCTGAATTATTTGACTGATTTTGCAACTTCTCATTTCAAGGAAAGAGAATAATGGGGCTATTCCCCATGAGTGACTTCATCACTTCACTCATGTCTAAACTATTTTTATAGCTTGGCAATAGTCCAGAAACCTAACAGTAGGAATACTGACAAAACTCGTGGTGCATTTATAACTGCCTGGCTGCATTCAAACCTTTAAATCTCAACAAGAGGGTGTGTCGAGCATGTGGTGTCTTGGGTTATATACAGCCACTCAGTATTTCCTATGTTCTGCTTTCAGTAAGATCACAAAGATTCCCCCAAACTTTGAATTGTTACTTTTAAAAGTGTGTACTTACGAACACAGAGTAACACATTATGAATTTCCAAATCATCAACATGGAAAATAGTCCACTAAATTTATGCCCTATTTTGACAAGCAACCCCATTAAAAAGTGGGCAAAAGGCATGAACAGTTTTTCAAAAGAAGATAGACATATTGGAAAGAACCTGAAATTGTAGTTTAAGAAATTTAGCTTCAAAATCCAATTCTACAGTAGCTAAGTGGCTTCTATCCATTTAAAATATGTATAAAAACATTATTTTCAGTTTTTTAGGAAGAGTACATGAGCTGTGTGTAGACTGTGGCTAGTACATAGATTGTATTTATATAATATAAATATTTATATTAGAAAATCAGAGGAATTCTCTGAACAGATTCAGGAATACAAAACTATAAAGGTACAATTTTTCTCTGGCAATGATTTTTTTTGTCTGCCTCTTAGCTTCTCCTTGACAACTTTGGAAATATTTAACTATCACAGAGAGTGTTCATGTGGATTAACCAGTAGGTGGTTGTGTGCTACTCTATTAAGTGTATTCAGTTGGTTAGTCCTTTAGCTAACTAAAAATGCTAAACATGCAATGTCAGTAGTCACCACAGGCATTTTGAACTTCCCATCTGAAATGATAATTTATTTACATGTCATCCACACACACCCGATGCCTCCTGTACCCAGAAATACTCATATCTGGGAATATATTTTCAACAAGTGACCACAGAACATAAAACAGAGAAAAGGGCTTGCAGTTTTTCCTATGAGTCAAGCTGTTTGACAGCTTTTCCACTTCTTATTTTTTTAAAGGGGTTTCCTTTTATTAATTCTGTTTTTTGGTGTGTGCATGTTTCATTGAAACAGATTTCACTACTCACGAATTCATGTACTAGACAAACAAATTCTTTGTGTTTTTGGCTCATTTTCACTGGGGAAAATTGAGAGAGGGTAAGAATTTATTATATGAAGGAGTTACAGAATAGCCAATGTAATTAGAACATGTATGAGGCTGCTTATAAAAGAGTTTGATGAAAAACAGAAATTATTTTTAAAAATTAAAAGAATAATTAATATTCTGATGTTGTGAAATCAGATATGATAATGTGATTTTTATGCCATTCTCTTTATTTACATTACAGGAATAATTGAAAAATCAAAGTTACATGTTTCTTTGCTGCCATTCTGTCATATATCCGAAAAATACCCACCTGTATGGTCAAAGGTAGTGAATGTCAGTAATTTACATGCACTTGCCAAAGCAACCTCACTATTTGAGTTGTTTTTCATTAGGTGGTTTCCACTGAGGGGAGGGAGTTTAGAGTCTGATTTTTCCTAACCATCCCTTTAATTACATCTTGGAGCAATTTATCCTGCTTGAGTATTTCTTTAATGGGAAGCTCATTAATTTTTATGACATCTTTTATTGATGAATAGCTCTCATTACTTAAAACAGAACAAAATGATCAACTTTTTTTCAATTTTTCCAAAATACATTTCCCTGTCATTCTTCTTTCTAAATTTTCTATTTACCTACCTACCTAAAGAGAGATATTTATAGGTATAGATAACTATATTGATCTGTATTTATATGTCTATATCTATGAATATATATTACTATCTAGATCTATATCTATCTATATGGATATATGATTGTGAGACTGTCAGATTAATAACAGGAAAATTTACACAAAAGAGGAAAGCAAAAACCATGGTTAATAAGTGAATACTTAATTGAATGAGTTACCCTTGAGACTTGATAAGTTGGATATTGACAGGTTTATGGAAGCTACTTGGTAGGTTTCCCATTGTTTAATTGTGGTGGATCATAGAACTTGCTGGAAATGATATTGGCAAGAAAACTAGTACTCATGATCTTAGAATGTCTAAGAACATAATAATAAAATCAATGATTTCTGTTAAGTAGAAACTTTCTGTGTGTGGTATGGTCTCAGAGAGTCTGAGCTGAGTTTACCTGTTAACAGAGTCAGTGGTTCCATATTGTCTGGGTGTCTTCCAAGTTAAATTGGCTGAGCCTGGACTGTATTAGTGATTCTATAGTAGCAGAACTGCATCTGGAGACCATACGTACACTTTCTTTCTTACCAATTTTCACTTGGTTGTATTTATTGAACTCATAGAAGTGCTGAGTGAGTCATGGCAAGCAGCCTGTCAAGTGAAAGGTGCCATCCAGCCTGGCTAAAGTCAGCAAAGAGACCCAATGTCTTTATATGAAAGTGGCTGGTGGGCAACAACTTTGCTATTTCACAATTGCATATGCAGCAATAAAATGGATTTTATTAGATGCATGAAATTATGGTTGTTAGAGATTTTTGTCATTTTATCTAATGTGGGAATGCTTTCCAGAACATTCTACCGAGATGTCGTCTTAGACTCTCTATGTAGTTCCAAAACAAGGAGGCTCTGTGAGTCAAACATTAGCATTGTTTAGTCATTCCAATTGTTTGCTACATCTTACTTTCTAAATTCTACATTGATAAGAAAATTAGAGAAAAACTAGCCCATCTACCTGCTTTCACAATAGAAGAAACTGGAAACTGAACAAATCAAATGACATATATTTTCTTCAGGTACAGATGAGTTCATTTGCTAGAGGATACAAAATTACAGCTAGACAGGAGGAATAAGTTCTAACATTCTATACCACTATAGTTAACAATAATATATTACGCAGCATCAAATGGCTACAAGGAGGATATTGAATGTTCCCACATCACTATGTGCTCTATGACTATGTACAATTATTATGTGTCAATTAAAAATAATAAAATTTTAAAAAGAAAAAAGTTGTACTGAATACTCATAGCAAATTTCAACTCTATGATCCTATTCTGAAACATTATGTTTTTCAGTTTCTAAAACATAAAATCTTCAATTCATTTCACCTCATATATCTTTTCCATTTCCTGATAATTGATCTCAGTGTTTTACTCTAAAACAGTCACTCACAATGGAAGGGAGGGGGCAATTTTTCCCCTCAGGGTACATTTTGCATTGTGTGGAAACAAGTTTGGTTGTCACAACTGGGGAGGCTGGTGCTACTGGAGTCTATTAGACAGAGGCCAGGGTACTGCTTAACATCCTACAAAGAACATGAGAGTTCCCCAGACAAAGAGTTAACTGACCCAGTTGTCAATTTTTCCAAAGTTCATAAAATGTGATCCAAGGCTACATAGGATAATTCTAATTATTTTAAGATATATTATACTTTTAAATAGCAGTTACATTATTTTCTAAATTCATAAAGGTCTATAAAAAATTGAGGAAATGACGTGAGCAGTGTCACAGAGGGATAAAATATCCCCCACTGAACCCAGATTTCATAACCTGTGCTCTACCTACTTTACACCCTTGTACTTAAGACAATGCTGGATACTCACAGCAAAGTCACCATGAAGTCAGGGGCAAACCATGCCTCTCCTTGTTGATGATTGGACCCAGGACGGTAATCAAGATCAGAGGAATTTTGAAAAGCCCTTCTGCGTGTTGTTTCCTTTTTAGGTATAGGACATCTGCCTATGTATTCTTTTACCTGTTATGGTATTACCAAAAATAATTCAATGCTTTCTTACCTCCTCGGTTTATAAGCTGTCTGCCAATGACTTCTTTCACATTTTTTTTCCCTCTCAGTTACGTGGGAGGAAGGAAATGAGGAGTGGAATCTATGAGTCTCTGTAGTTTACTTAAGTCGTGTCTATGTTCATCTCTCGTTTTTGGGTATTGATGCACCATTCCCCCAATTTATCTATTGTATAGGTTATATACTGTAAATATGCATAAAGAATATGGCAGGGTTCCTAGGGATCTGTGGTCAATTAATAGTCATAACTGTTATATATTTTTTAACTCAGTGAGTGAAGAACCTTCTTTTATAACTCAGTAAAATAATAGTTGAAGCAGTAGAAGAATAGCCAAGTCCATTTAATATCTGTGATATTAAAGAAACATTGGAGGCACAAGTGGAATGTGTCAGCCTCAATTTCTAGAAGATGTGAAAACCCATGTAGGAAAAAGCTATGAGAGGAGCTTGAAATCAGAAATGCAATGGAAATTATGAAACATAGCCATCACTCTAGTTTGGTTTGCATAGCAGTGTACAAAAATAGATTTAAACGTAGAAAAACAATCAATAAGAATTTTGGTATAGTCAACTGATAGTCACTCTTTTGTCATACTTTGTCCATGGTTTATGTTCAACTTGCACACACATTGTCAAAGTTTTAAAATTCCTATTGTTCAGCATAAACATATATTTCTTACTCTTCAATAGTTTGGCATTTTGTTCACAGAGTGATTTTTATTAAAATATTTCTATATTTTTAAAAATACTGACTCAAACTTCTTATAAAACACCTTTCTCATTTAATAAAAATTCACTTTGAAAACAGATGCAACTCTTGTGGGACTTCCAGCTAGTCTGTGTTTTCCCTACTCTTGCGTTCCATTTGCCCTCTGAACTTCTTTCCCTGGTTCAGCCCAGTAACACCTATGTTGGTAGTCAAGTTTGGGAAGAATTCCTCTTTTATTTTATACAAAAGTGAGAACAAAAGGCAGCCCAGGTGAAGGGTATATGGCAGCAAATAAAAGAACTGTAAAGTGCTTCTAGGAAAATACAGGGATCTCATTTCAAGAAAGACAGCTCCTCAGAAGCAGGAAGTAATAGCAATTATCCTGAAAAAGGATGAAGCACAAAATTATGCCACTTCGAATTGGCTCTGCTTAAACTTATACTTCAAGGGCTGCTGTGTTTGAGAAAACTGGATTCCCTTGTTTTAACCAAATAGGCAGTATCTTAGTACAAATGCTACAGGACAGTGATCAATGGTAAATATTATTAGGCAACATAATGTAGCACTTAGCAACTAACCATTTTCTCAATTCTCTCCTTCAGATTGCAGTAATTTATAGAAAAAATAAAATTTTCTCTTTGATGATCTTTAAAGAGGGGATGGTTAAATAAGATCAAGTGTTCAGTAGTACAATAGAAAAACTATAATTAACAATAATTTATTGTATATTTCAAAATAACTAAAGAGTGGAATTGGAATGTTCCTAACACAAAGACATAATAAACACTTGAGGTGAGGGATTTTTCAATTATCCTGATCTGATCACTATACTTTGTATGCTTGTATCAAAATATCACATTTACCCTGCAAATATGTACTATTTGTAACTATTATGTATTCATAATAATTAAAAATATTAAAAACCATACTCATTTTTCAAAATGTAGTTTACTAAGTTTTCAAAACATTAACTTACTCTTATGTTCTGACAGTTACATTGATGTTGTTTAATCATTGATCATATTTTTTCTTTTACTTATTATAGAACCTGTTTTAAACTATATTTAAAAATCCTCGTATACCTCATACACAGTTTTAATCCTTAATATGGTTAACTACTTAGGAAGTGTTTTCTATTTTCAAAACACATTTCAACATGCTCCATTTTACGTTATTTTAAAGTGTGTATCTATTATTTGAGTAGTTTATGAAAAAAATAGTCATTGCTCCATCAAACATGACGAGCACCTATGTATTATCCTAAGTTTGCTGTTAATCAAGAAGTCAAGCAACTGCTTATTAAGCATTCACAAGGTACCTGTGAATATGGTAAGAGCAGAAGATAAATAGTGCAATTTGTCAGCCTAGAGAGATTACAGTCTAGTGGGAAAGACCAAAATCAACAGCTACAACACAATTCTTATACACAACATATGTATATACAAATATATATATATACACACACACATGCACATATATTTTGTATCTCCAGTTAGCACAAAAACTACTTAAATTTTATCTGGTCGTAAAGAAAGGTTCTGTAAGTGTAACATAAACTATTTTATCCAGAAAAATCCTATACCATCCTAAAATTCACAATCTTAATTTCCTTGGCTTAATTCCAACTTTGATATTGTTAAGTATACTATTCTAATCAAATGGTACACTCTTTGGATGGATAACTTATTACTGCTGTGTGCTTGTGTTCAGAAAACAGATCAAAGACACACTAAATACATAGAAAAGCTGGAATTTTCAATCATTTTCAGGACAGAGTGTGTGTGTGTGTGTGTGTTCGATATATCAATAGCCCTTTATGATATTAACACAATTTAATATCTCTCATTTGTCCTTACAGAAGATTATCTCTCAAAGCAACTCTATTTTGAGATAGCTGTAACTTTCAGCCTAGACACTTTTATAATATATTAAATTGCAATAAAATTGTCCCAAATAAATGGAATGTATGTTACTTATTTTTAATTGAATTTTAATAGATCCAAAATAAAATTCAAAGTGATGTGATTTTTCTATGGTCTTTTACATAATGGCTAATTCATGTTTATACCCATTCAGATCTAATATAGTGCCTAGCAAAATATAAGTATTGATATATGGTTATTATATTTTCTGAAAAATGAGAAATTGGACCTTTTAAGCAATCTACAATTTACAAGGGAAAATGTTAAGCTTGAGGGTTGTATTCATGCATATAATTTAAATAGAAAGTGCATAAGAAACAACTCATGTTTGAATTTTATAAAGAGAAAGCAGAGCATAGTCTAAATACAAAAATGTCAGGAATGCCACACAATTTGTTCAAACTTTCTTTTCAATTTGTTCTAAGATTAAACAGACTTCCTCTTCATCTATTGTATAACGTGTTCATTGGGTCTACAGATGAATCAGAAGTTTTTAAAGTGCAGTGATTGCTTATTCCCTCACTTTGTGTAAATCTGGAATTTAATTGGTGATGTATAAACAGTGAATGGAATCTGAAATATTTCAACAAAATTTGAAAGAAAATGTATTTATTTCAGTTAGAATTACTGCTACCATTGACTTATCTTCACGCTTCCACTGTCATTATTTCAAATAAAAAGAAGAAATAGTTTTTATTTCAAGTAAGTGAAAGTTGAAGAAAAGTTAAAGGACCTTCAGAATTTTCTATTAATAATTGATGTTTTGGAAGCAATAGTAATAAATCTAAGCTCAATTAATTTTTATTCATTATTTATTATAAATAAAGTGTTTTTATATGAAGACATTTTTATATGTAGACTTGGTCACAATATTTTCTTTAATTGTTTTTGTAAACTGAATTCTGTTCAGTTTTCCCTATTTTCTTTCTACATAATTCTTTTAGTTGGGATTTGGGTATCCTGAATTACATAAATATTTGTTAACCTACTTTGTCAAGTCTATTTTGCTTATGATTTTTGGTTTTACTTTTTTATATTTAAAAAATGTTTCAATAAATTCAATAAAATACATTTTTTGGAGGATAGTGCTTATTATGCACTTCAGGGGACCTGACACGTTTTTAAAAATTTCAAAATATTAAGGACATACAAATGTTTTAATTACATGGCTGCCTTTCATAATGCTTACGCTAGGAATTTCAGTGCGTCCATCACCGGACATCACTGTTCATTATATCCACTATGTAGGCTTTTACCTCTCTCCTCCTATTCCTCTCGCTTCTTGATTTTCAATGACCTTTGTACCCATACGTGACCATTGATTAGCTCCCAAATCATTAGAAAACACATATGGTGTTTGTTTTTCTATTCCTGAGATAATAGTATAATCCTTAGTATAATGGTTTCCAGATGATGTAAAAGACATTATTTCATTCCTTTTTTGTGGCTGAGTAGTACTCCATTGTGTGTGTGTGTGTGTGTGTGTGTGTGTGTGTGTGTGTGTCTGTGTGTGTTTTCTTAATCCACTCATAAATTGGTGGGCACTCATGTTGATTCCACATCTTTGCAATTGTGCATTATGCTGCAATAAACATTTGGGTGCAGATGTCTTTTGGGTTAAATGACTTATATTCCTTTGGGTAGATACCCAGTACTGGGATTGTGGGGCCGAATGGTTTAGTCCACATTCATTTCTTTGAGGATTATTTTTCTTTTTAATTTACATTTTCTTTAGTTCCCTGAGTATTTTATATTTCCTCCAGGGACAGTTTTTGTTTTGTTTCATTTATCCTGATCTTTCATTGTCATGTTTCAGAGCTTTTTGTAAAGTGTGTTAGAAATCAATTGTTTGACTATATTTAGGAATTAAGTGAAAGAGAGAGGGTACTATGTGATCTTCATTCTTGAGTGGAATCTATCAGCTGGTACACTTCATTCTAGGATAAATTGGTGAAGAGTTTTCCATTATACGGCAAGTTCCCAAATGCCAAAATCAGATGATTTGTTCTGGACTATAATCTAGCATTCCCAGCACTCTCTGGTCATATGATCACATTTATTTATATGTAATTCTGTAGGAAGTAGATGCTTGCCTTCCATTCTTCCTGTGTGCAGGAATTGTGGTGGGGTGCTTTCAAGTGTTCTGCCTTATGTTTCAGTGCACCCTCCATGTCTTAGCCCAGAGATCCTGTGGGATTCAGAATTGGCAAATAAGCTCTTTTCTCTTGCTTCAGGCTTTTCTGACATGTCTTAGACTAGGCTTCCATTGCCCTATTTTATCAGCTAATACAGTTGTGACTGTTTTTCTTTCAGATACTTATTACAGCCATCTTTCCATTAATGGTGCCCCCTTACCACAGTTCCATTTATTGATGTGGGTCTATAGGTCTCTCATAATTTTAATGAGGCAAGAAGATAAATCCAGTTCAAAATCTTGAACTGAAATCCCCAATTATCTATTTAATGTTTGTTATTTTGATTAGTCTGAGTCCTTGGCAGGAGATGCTATCTTACTCATCTTTTCTTTCTTAGTATTTGGCATAGTGTTTGGCTCAGAGTTGGTACTCAGTGATGTTCATTTGACAAATTAATGTTTCTCAGCAAAATGGTCCTTAATTCACACTTAAAGTCCTTCAGATGGTGAAAGAGAGAAATTCTCTAATCATAGGTGTGTTTTCAGCATTCTTGTTTTAACGTCTAAGAAAATGCCACTGAACTTCCACCAGTTATTCTTAATTTTGGTAAAACGTATATCTCACCATGGACTTTGAAGGGAAAATAGATTATAAACATAAAAATGAAATTATTTTTAACGTTACTAATTTGTTAAATGCTCCCACACTGACTATGTCTCTGACCAAGAATTCTGTTAACTTAGATATCCAAACATACTCGTAAGAGTTTTAAAAGGAATTAGACAATGGTGGATTAAAAAAAAAAAACAAATCAAACTTAAATTTGGGGCAGATATCATCATTAGTCCAGCTTATATTTGTGATTTAAAAACTATGTTAGTGTATTTTAATTTGTTTATCCTAAATCCAAAACGTAAAAAGTGGTGATTAATTAAACCATTTTCTTTTAAAACATTTTTGAAAATTGAGAGGTTTATTGAACATGATCTATGGTGATCAAATATTTGATGAGAGACATGAGTATATCAGTATTCTAAAGAAAATAATGTTCATATACACCAAAGATAATCCAGATTCTGTTCAGACAAGGTAATTATTGCAACTCTAAAATGATCATAGAATCACGCAATCTTAGCATTAACTAAGATGAAACTGGACATGCAAACTGCACAGTTGTGCACATACCCTGAGTTAAACTTGGAAATTATCAAAAGTAAAACAAAGAAGCAATTTTGAAGTAAAGAATACCTCAAGAACAATTTTTATGCAACATTTTTATATTACAGAAATGACCATTCTGCTTTCATTATTAAATGATATTTTTTCAGTAATGTAATTTTAGTTGGTTATTTTTCTGTGGAAGCTATTGTACACATTTTTGAATGATATCTGTCTTAAAATTTGTTGCTCACTGCACTTTCTTCTACTATAAGACTTAACATTTCCTCTATTAAATTCCTTCCAATTGCTAGAATGTCAAGATTATTCATCCTCATTGCTTGAGAAGGATCTACCATCTCAGCCCTTTTCAGTAGAATCAGGGATTTGTAGGCAAACCAAGCAATAACATTTAATATGAAATATTCAACAATGTTCATATCCAGGAATATTTTAAAATAAATGTTTCCATTGTTTTCCTTTAAATTGTATTGACTTATATTAGACATCATTGGGTAAGAGAAGGAACATACTATTTGGAAGCAGACGGTCCTGGATTTCAATCCTGACTCCACATTTATGCTGTCTTGGAAAATTTACTTAACACCTTTAAGATTCAGTTTCCATGTCTGTAAAGGGCTTGTGTGAATATTGAACAAAATAAAAGTAACACAGTGGCTGGCATACTAGGCTTATATGCTGTCTCTTTCTATCCTACCTAAGTGTAGTAAAACAAATTTGAATGTTGTGTTGGAATATTCTTCCTGTAAGAAGTATTTCCTATCAAAAGATATTTTGTAATGCAAATAATCGATAATACATTTTTCATCTAAAACTCATTTGTACTTTATTTGCCATAACTCAGGGATGTTTTGCCTCAAGGAAGACTAAGCTTTCATTGATTTTGGCCTGAGGGAAAATAATGATGAACATGATGCAACCAGGAAATACCCAGGTTGTGGAGTTAGCGCCTAAGAAAGCTAGTCACTAAGATTTCCAAAGAACTTTGTTTAATCTAACTTCATAACCAAGAATATATGATAAAGAACATGTGATTTATAGCAGAGAGGCCCAAGTTTCTACAAGTGGGGAAACTGGATAAATTATGTAACATTTCTAAAGTATAGTTATGGAGGAAAATTCATATGTTGTATGTAATTTTTTGAAAGGAGGCAGAAAGAAGAGGAGATGTTTAAGAGTGTATCATTATTATTATGTTAGCATTCAGTAATTTATAAATGAAAAAAATATCAGTAGCAAGTGAAGTTCTAAGAACAATCAAAATACAAAGTCAGGACAAACAGCTGGTTTGTGGTTTTAGAAGATGTATCCATTGAAATGAGGCCATATACCAATACTCTGAGTGGCTGAAGCTAAGATCCTAGCTTTAGTTCCTGAAGAAACCCAAATTATTCATTAGGAAATAAGATCAAAAGTCCAATCTCATTGGATGAATTAACAAATTCAAGGAAAGCAAAGTCTGTAGCTCATCAGACAATGTTGTTTAGGCTATTTCTGAATAACTCCCATCTCAACAGCTTGGACCTATGATTGATTTAGGAACTGGCAAAGCTAGATTTATGGTGAAACTCATAAGTGAGGCTAGAAAAAGTAGGAACTGATAGTGGGTTACTTTCACTGAAATAGTTAATTGTTACGCTTTTTAAATTAAAGATGCATTTTCTGTTATTGAATTCAAACAAGATACTAGGAAATTAGAAATTAAAGCAAGTGAATAAAATTGAATTCCAATATAATGGTACTGTTTTTATTTGTAAAAACTATGTATTTTTATTTTTGAAAGTTTAAAAGTTACGAAAGTTTTAAAATTAGTAGAAAAGATCACAAAGAAGAAAAATTCTCCTATAATGTGTTATTACCACAAAAATTATTAAAATGTCAGTGTTTTCAAGAGTTTATATGTATGTGTATGTATATACACATATATAATTTTATTTTATAAAGTTGAGAAATTAATTATATATAATAACTTGTAATCTTTTTTCACTTTATACATTGTGATCATTGCTAGTTAAGTACTCTTTTAGAACATCATTTTTAATCATTGTATAGTATTTAATCATATCAATGAGAAATTAATGTATATTTTGGCCTTCAAATTATTTCCATTTAAGAACAATTGTTACCAATTAGATTATTATTCTCAACCTTTGCTATCTCCTGGTAATAGTAATAAATGTATAAAAGCTGTGCCATGTGATTTTGCAGTGCCTCCCAGTAAAGAAGGTTGAATATAATCCCTCTCTTCCTTCATTCCAGTGACTTAGGCAGTGGCTTTGTGGCTTGCTGTGAACAATGGAATATAGTCAAAAGTGTGATAATTCTTCTATTTCCCTGAAAGACTTTAAATGGTGTCTAGAGTTTAAGTTAACTTCTTTGCCATGAGAACATGTGCTTGGTAGTGGAGTTTCTTCAGATTGAGACCTGCTGAGAGGTCACATTGAGCCCAGCAGAGCACGACAGAGTCAGAGCTGTCCTGTAGCCTTATCTCATGAAATAAATGCTTGTTTTTATAAATAAGATTTTGGCATTATTTTTTATCAGACAAAAGTTGAATGATGTAATTATTATATAAAGTGGTGTATTGACAATTTTTAGAGACTTATCTTTTGCATTTACTATTTCATTCCAATAGCTATTAAAATATCCATTGGATAAGAGTATATACTAATATTTTGAATTGAAGCTTTAAAGGGTACTCATATTTTAAAATCTTTAATTTAAATTTCTTCTATTCAGAAATATATTCATTCTCCTACCCACCAAACTATATACTTATTTTTGAATACTTATTATGCTGCATCACAGGAAAAAAAAAGGAGTGGGGAGATTAAAAATACATGTATGTAACATGATCTATCTAATTATGATAGCATCTTAAATGCAAGTTAAAATACATTACCTGAAATATTTTACAAACAATTTTTCATTTTTTTCCTTATTTAACATTCAAACATATGTCCTGAAAACCTAGTACACTGTGTATTTTATAACATGCCTTGGGAAAAGATTTGACGCAGAAGGGCAGATTTTATTGTCCCATTGCTATGATTCATTTCCAGATTGATAGATGCCCAAAGTTTTAGGAAATATAAAAATATCATTATTATCATTGCATTAAATAATTTAAACCTAGTTCTTATTCTGAGTATAAAGGAATGTAATTGTATACTCTGCTCACCAGAAGACCTATTATTTGCTAGAGATCCCATGAACATCATTTGAATGTTAATTAGGAGCATTAGGAGCATTATACCACTAGAAAACTTCACTGTTTCTTTACCTGTGCCAATGTCAAAGTCAGGTCCTTCCCTTTTCCTCTTTTGTTACCTTGTAGGTTAACTTTTCAGTGTTGTCATGGTATTCATAAACAGTCATGGCCTGGGTGGGTGTGATTTTTACTATATTAATGAGGCAAAATTATTGGCCATGAGCTCCAGCTTCTGTGCATGCTTCCAGTCGGGAAAAGTCCCTAACATCAAGTTGCTGCTGTTGACATTTCTTTTCTGTTTTTATTGGTCCTGACCCTCAGCCCCTGACCACATCTCCTTACTGTCTTCCCTCCCACCTGCATGCCCTTGGCCCTACCCAATACCCTCAGGTCAACATGTTTCCACCACCATGAAGGTGCTTCCACATGTTTCACTGGCCAAGCAAGTCACGTGGCCATAGTAGCTTCAAGAAGACATGGGAGAACAATTCATTTCTATACCTGTAAGTGGAGGGGAGCTAATTTGTATTAAATACAGATAATATCTACCTTAAATCAATTAGGAAATATCTCTCCAAAAGCAAAATCACGAGCCATAAAATAAATAAATAAAAGTAGCAAAGAGTTACTTCCAGAGAGGAAAACCAGGTACAGTCAGATGGGCTAACTAAAGAGCTTACTCTGCTGACATAACAGGATTCTCCTTGGTTCCTGCCTATTAAGAATTGATAATGGAATGTGATTGCATTTGTCCTTTTCTCCAAATGGTAGTTTTACTTGTATATAAACAACTCCAATTTTACCATTGTATATTCAAGACAAGAAGATTTTTTTTTAATGTATACATCAGTTAAGGATTATATGCAGACTGAATGGAAGAGCAATCTCAATCTCAGAGATATAGGATTTTGAACTGGATGAGGTAACTGCTTGGGAATTTGGATTTTCTTCATCAGAGAGAAAATGTGTTCTATGTATGGAAAAAATGATCCACATGAATATTTGTTGGAATAAAATAGCAAATGATTAGAGACAACTAAAGATCCCTGGGATCTATTATAACTGTCTTCTTTTGTGACAGAGCCGCTGAGGTTTTATTTAGTCATATAGCCACCTATGCCATTTTGGATCCTCTAAGAAGCAAATGCCAAGGCAGAATTAGATGTGAGACAGATTTAACCTACAGCTTAAGTGGAAAAGGGATAAAAGTTAGCAAAGAGCACCTTCAGACTATGATACAGTATGACAACTGTGAGAAAAAAAAAATGGAGCTAAGTTGATTGGGTAATAAGAGTCTCAGAGTTTAGCGTAGTTTCGAGAAAATGTATGTCAAACAAATGAAACCCAGGAAAAAAGACTGCTCCTTAGAGGAGTTTCAAGTTGAGCAGAAATAGTTTAGCTCTAGCACCCCAACAAGTTCAGTAATTGGCTTGCTACAGGCCAAAGAGAGCCTTTGCTTGAATGCTGTAACAAATCCAAAGATGCAGCAAATGGATGCTGTTAGTCAGCTAAACTCCTCATAGCACCTTCTCTTAAGGAAACCTGAGTGGTGAATTTCTGTGACTGCCATAGCACCCCGACTGGAAACTATCTTTTTATCTGTCTCTCTTGCAGCTAAATGAGGCCTTATTTCTGATTTTTGTCAATGTAATAAAAACAGAAGTGATTTGTGTAACTTAAGTATAACATTTTATAAGCCATTGCTTGCTCTTCATTTTCTCTTTTTTTCCCCATTACAAAGGCTAAAATTCAGATGAGATTATTTGAAATAAGTAAAGAATTTGGTGATGATAAATCAAAATATGAAATCTGAGTCTCTATGACTTTCTGATGGGCCACTACCATGCCGGATCAGCTTCTCATTTCTGAACCAACTGCCCATCTCTAGACTATTACACAAGGCATCACTAACCTTTGTATCTTGTCTGGGCAAGATCTTGAAGTCTCTTTGTAGTGGCAATTAAACTTATCTAATACAAAAATACAATTCCCAATATCTAATATAAACAAAGATTACTCCAATATAAAAGCTGAGGTAACAGAAACTCAGAAATATTTCAATTTCCATCAATAGAACTAGTACTTAAATTTGTTTTTTTTTTTTTGTTTTGTTTTTAATTTTTTAAATTTATTTCAGCATATTATGGGGGTACAGATGTTTCTGTTACATATGTTGCCCTTGCCCCCACCTCCCTCTCTAAGTCCGAGTTTCAAATATGTCCATCATATGGGTGGTGCACATTGCACTCTTTGTGCATGCATATACCCCTCCTCTCCTCCCTCCTCCCCCCTCCCTCCTCCCCCCGCCCAACGTCCAATAGATGTTATTCTTATATGTGCACTTATGCG